>JANHFX010029654.1:2191-49526 GCA_027560015.1 Chloroceryle amazona
TGGGGATTGAAGGCAGAACTGACAGAGTCCTCCTTGGATGCTCCGAGGAAAGAACTGAAAGAGGATCTGAGCCAAGCCGAGCAAAGCTGGCAAAGCGATCCAAGAGGGGAGAAGACCCCGGGAGCCCCCAGAGAGAGGGTGAGCAAGCAAGCGAGCAAACGAAACCAAAACCCATAGACCCTCCAGATCCCTGTGCTTTATACCAAATATGACATCTATGGACTGGAATACCTTGTTGGTCAGTTTGGGGTCACCTGTGCTGTCTGCCTCTCCCTGCAGGTGCAGCCTTTCACTTCCCTGCACCCCCCAATGTGGAACAGAAGGTCCAGCAGTGGCCTTGGTCTGCAAACCCATCCTTGGTACTCACTCTAACCATGGGGTGTTATCACTGCTGGCAGCAGACAGACACTGTCTGTGAAAACAGAGTGCTAACTTCAGACAGTGCAGTTAGAAGAACTGAGATGAAAAGTAAAATCACTGAAGAGAATTCATTCTGTTCTCACTCAAACCAGGATAAAGTGATACAGTATCCTTCTCTGAAAGAAGGTAAGGTTTTTGCTGGAGAGAGGAAAAACTGTAATTCTAATCTCTGGCCTTCAGAAATCAGTTGATGGCCCATGGAGACGTTATTAGCCTAAGTGGAGGAGATGGAGATTAACAGAAGAATGATAAAATAGGAAAAGAAATGACAAAAGAGAATGTGATAACACTGTGCTGAGGAGAGGCTGTTAGAAGGCAGGTATTTTAGTGGAAGAGTTGACTGACTCAAGGGATTAGTAAGGATAGGATAAATTCTAATGACACAAAGTAAAATTGCACATTAGAAGGAGGTGTGGATGAAATCTGGGAGAGCACTAAGTAGAAACACAAGGAAGAAAAGACCTGGATATACTAATCAGTTGCTGGATAAGCATGTGCCTGTTAAATTTTGCAGTGGCTTATAGTACAGAGATTCTTGGTCTTGTGGAGACCTGGCACAGACATGTGCTTTAATGAGCTGTTCCAGTATCATTGTAATGCTCCCCCCTGAACTCCCAAGTCTGGCATTTGCAAAGGCAAAGCCAGCTGAGACTCCTCTGCTTTAACTGTGTCGGCTCATCTGTGAATCATAGAATGGTTTGGGTTGGAAGGCACCTTTCAAGGCCATCCTGTCCAACCACCCTGCTGTGAGAAGAGACATCTTCAACTGGAGCAGGTTGTTCAGAGCCCCATCCAGCCTGACCTGGAATATTGCCAGGAATGGGGCATCTGCCGCCTCTCTGGGCAACCTGTTCCAGGGTTTCACCATCCTCACTATAAAAAAATTTCTTCCTTGTATGTAGTCTAAATCTCCGTCTTTTAGTTTAAAAACATTACCCCTTGTTCTGTTGGAACAGATCCTACTAAAGAGACTGTCCTCATCTTTCTTATAGACCCCCTTTAAGGACTTAAAGGTCACAGTAAGGTGTCCTCAGAGCCTTCTCTTCTCCAGGATGAACACACCCAACTCTCTCAGCCTGTCCTCACAGCAGAGGCGTTCCAGCCCTTTAATAATTTTTGAGGCTCTCTGGCCCTGCTCCAGCAGGTGCCTGTCTGTCTCATGTAATGTGATTGTAAAAAAGGCAAATGCAATCAGGTGAGGTATTCTTGGAAGAGCAGAAAGTACTAAATGCCTTACAGAAGGTTTTGGTGATGCTGTGTGCTGCCTTTCAAATATGGTTGTGGTCACCCGTGTATGTGAAGGGGAGTGGGAAAGATAAAACCCAGCTCTTTCATGTATGTGCACTGCAGCTGGAGCAGGTGCAGAGGAAGGGTGGTGAGGGCTTTTCTTAGGAGGCTAAAAGAGCCCCTTATCTCTAGCCTTGCAAAATGAGGTCTTTAAGGAGAAGCTTTTGATATCTATAAATATACCAAGGTGTAAATGTGAGGGAGGAAAAAAAAAATAGCTAAGATGAAGGGCAGTAGTCTACAAGAATGGACAGATACAAACTCATTATGATCATATTTATGCTGGTAATTAGAAGGCAGCTAATTAGAGGGGTGAGGTTCTAGAACAACAGGAATAAAGGGAGCAAAACTGCCTGCATGGTTCTGGGGAAGGGCTGTGTTAATTTATGAAAGGGAATATGTGATGCAGTTGTCTACAGAGAGAAGGAACAAGACTTAATGACTTCCTATTTGGAATGAGGTATTTTAGTTAAACCAGAACTGATGGACTATCTGAGGAAATTACTTTTGTCCTGGCATAAGCTGTGTGATAGATCAGATTCATTTTACTTCGTGCTATTAGAGTTTATCCCATTCATTCCTATGTCCTCTTTGGACTTTATGAATGAAGACTGAAATTTATTTATACCTGCATGAAATAAACCAGAATTTTGCTGGAGAGATGAATCATTATGTCCAAGACAGAGATGTAGACAAACATGGTGTTGTAGGATCTTTCCATGACTTAGTGCACCCTTTTGGCTTGAGAAGGGCTGATAGCACTACTTTAGAGAGAAACCCTACAGTGTTGTGAAGTATGCCAAAGATAACCTGGTTAAATGCCTGGCAAGGAGCTTGTGCTAGAGATTAGGTGGCTGCGCTGGGCTGTGGAAAAAGATGGCCTATTTCTGTAAAGCTGTAAGTGTGCTGCTTGTAGAATACTGGTCTTCCTATCACAGAGTGCTTTCAGTGATGCAGTACCAGATATAAATGTGCCTTTTCCTTCCTTTACTTAAGTCTACCTTCTGACCTGGAATATCTTTCACAAATGATTGGGAAGGCAGGCAACTCCCTGTTTGGAAAATGTACTATTACTGAACAAATTAACCTATATATAAAATAATTCACAGGTAGTGTTTGTGGCTAAAGGATATAAAGTATGTCTTCCTTAACTCAGAAAAACAGGGATGTTGCTGTGTTGTGTGTACTTACACTATTCTGTATATTTAGGGTAATTTGAATCTCAGGTCTCTTAAATGCAAAATATGAGCCAGGTGTCCTGGCAAGTGGGTACAACCAGAAGGCCAACTTAAGCTTTCCCACCCTTCAAAGGCAGATGTAAAGGTAATGAGGCTGAGTGACTTCACTGTTTTCTCCCAAGTCTTGGTCTGTTACTTTGGTCCCAGTTCAGGAAAGTGCTGAGTTTCTCTGTAAGCAGGTGAGAAGTTCCATTAATAAGTATGGATTTCAGTGTTTTGATGAAGCCGATGAACTAATAACTGTTCTGGCTTTGTAAATATTTGTTAGTGTAGTGTAGTACAGCTGTCTGCTGGACTGCAAACACCAAGTTGATATTCTGAAGTTTTTTGTGAGTGTTCACAAATGCCTGAATCTGATTAAGGACACGTTACCTGCATTTTACATTTCAGGTAGCTTGTGCTCATTGCAAAAGATATGGAAAATGTCTAAACAGTAACTGAGTAATAATGCAAAACAACTTCAAAAAACACAGCTTTTTCCACTTTGAGGAGTTGTGTGTATCTCTTGATGTCTACAAGGACTTCAGCAGGCCTGCATGTTTTGTCTTTAGCCCTAGCACATTCCTGTCTGTGATCTCTTCTATGTTTTAACAGAGCGATTGTTTAGATGCCCTAGTACAGCTATGCCACCACTCTTACTGTGGACTGACTGTATCAAATAGGTTGTGATTTGGAACACTGCTTCATACATCCCATCCTCTTAACACAGTCTGTGTGAGATAACTCACTGGTGCCCCAAGTTCATACTGGGTGTGTGACCTGAGTTATGTTTAAGAGGCTTTAATGACTTGAGAGTTTACAGCCGTTCTGGTCCAGAGGAGGCAGGAGTAAAAATACTCTTACTCTATAGGTAGATGCTAAGCAAGTCTGTAAAAATGACAGTCAGGCTGTTCGTGGAATATACAGCATAGTAAATTATTTACTCACTCTAAAGGTAAATGTTTATTTGAATATTTATCTGTCACCCATTAAAAGAGTGACCTCTGACAAAGGGCAGTACCAATAACTTGGGGTAGTACCATTTCATCATTTTCTTGCAGGAGAAAAAAATCTTAGTTACCAGTCATGTAAGATGGACCAAGGAAGACTAGGCACAAGGGGTGAAAAGTTTACCTGTCTCAAATACTTACTTTTTTTTTTCTTTTTCTCCCTTCTCTTCTATAGGATTTTTAGAGCACATCAGATGACATCCCAAACAGATGATTAACTTCACAATGGCAGAACTCACAGTGGAGAACGGCAGCTGTATGGACTGGCAAAAACGATGTCTTGCCTTGGAGTCACAGCTCTTCAAATTCCGTTTGCAGGCAAGCAAGATCCGAGAGCTGTTAGCTGAGAAGGTGAGAGAGTGGTGGATTCTTCTACATTTCACTGAGTTATGGCATGAAAACAAAAAATCTCTAAATGCTGATCTATCCAGTCAAAATGATACTTGCAGTGAGGATCTTGTTGTTGATTACAGTGTCATTGCACTCTGAGGTACAGAGATGTGCCTGTCAGAGTAGTGTAAAGTGGCATTAGTGGAAAAGAGAATTTGACCTTGTTTACTGGAAAATCACCAGGTATTTGGACTCTACTGGAAAACACTGTACCAGCAAGATTCTGGATATCTATAATGACTGAAACAGCTGTGGAGCAATGATGGATACTTTGAGTAAGAACATCAGGATCAGGGCTTGGCTGGCAATAGAGAAGCATACAGGAGGGCAAATTATGCTTCAAGGTACCCCTGTGCAGTCTTTAAACATTTACTCTATGAGTGGTAGACTAATGTATATCCAGTCAAAATGTTCTGAGGGTACAGAACAGCAGGACTGATAATCCTTTGAGGTTTGGGTGCTAGAAACTTGCATGGCATTTGTGGTTTTAAAGGCATGTCCTACTCATCTCTTTCAAGTGCTCTAAGTTAACTCATTTGCAGTCCTATGGGGGAGGACTGGCAAAGTTTTGAGGGTTTGGTTGGGTTGGTGTTTTTTGTTTGCTTTCATCATGGTGTGGATTTGGGGTGTTTTTTCTTTACCTTAAATTGAGTTAGTTTCCCTTTTGAATGAAAGCTTTTTCACTCACCTCTAGTTTGCATAAAATCCAAGTTTGTAGCTGCTGTGGTGTTCCTTCTCTGTTTCAAAATATGGCATACGTTATCACAGTCTAGACCAAGATTACTCAGATATTCAAATAATATTGGAAAGTGGGAACAGTTTCTTTCAGTTTACTAATGAAGTTGAAATCTTTACAACTGACTGCAGTTTACTTCAAATGATTTCAAGCTGTACCTGATGACATACATGTTCTAAACTCACTTTTACTACATTTTGTATTATGTAACTTTTATGTGTATGTTCTTGTTTGTTGGTTTTGGATTTGAAAGCACCCACATGACATCTACTTCAGAGTGAAGCAATTTTCATCTCTGCTTTCACTGTCACTGCATTTCCACTAATGCCATATACTGCATGAGACATTCATCCCATCCTTTGTATTTTAAGAGATTATGCAATTCTAAACACCTCGTTCATCTTTTCAAGGTAGCTTCTGAGGTGAACCTTAGTGATTACTTACCTTGCGAAGCAGTGAAAGTGATTGTGAAGTCCATTTAGATAAAGGCACATAAAAAAAAAAAGCACTTATATGTGGTGCAGGTCTGGTAAAGAGAAACAGTACTCGTGTGTAATGCTCTGTTTGCTGTATTATGGAATCTGTAGCCTCATGCTCTACTCATTTCTGCTTTGGGAAACTTCCTGACTACTCCAACACAAAGAAACCCACCTATCACACTTTCTTTTTTGGAGAACAGACTTGCCAAAGATCTTTTGACCATCTCCTTAGTGAGGTGTGTGGGCCATGGCAGAGGATGAAATTTTCATGTGCTTCAGGGGGCTCCTCAAGGAAGGGGCCTGACTACCATTAATCCAGCCTTTTAGTCAATGTGATGTTCCTTTTGTTAAGATTAAGGAGCAGCTTGGTTCAGTGATCAGGTTACTCTGTAACTATGTTGTAGGTTTGCTTGATGGGTCAAAGAGCTAGGAGGTTTGCAATTCCTTGCTCTCAATGTCATGTGGGAAGGGGAGAGCCTCAGGGGCTATGGGGCAGGTCCAGCAGGCTCTCCTGATGCAGGTGGACTTGAGGCACCAGAGCAGGTGCTCAGCACATGATGCTCATGCTAAACACTGCTGTTGGGAAGTGTCCTATGCCTCAGGTTCCCGACTGCTCTGCAGCAACTTGCTCTGAGGCCCTCCTTCGCTCCTCTGCTGTCGCCACAGGGCTCCCCAGCAGTTACAGCAGCTAGGATTCCTACTCCTGTCCATGCTGCATCCTTCTCCCCCTCAGCTGCGTGGTGATGCAAAGCTGGAGGAGGTATGTGCTTTATGCATAGTGATGCCAGCTCCAGGGATTTTTATCACAGATTTTATAGCAACTATAACTTTTTTTTTTTCCTTACAGTCATATTTGTGAGAATGAAGAGATCCAGACTTATTTGAAAGAGAACTGCATTTTCAAAAAGTTTTTTGGGGGGGTTTGGGGGAAAAGATTTTGAAAAAATGTGAAGTGGGCACAATTTGAAGCTTTGTTGACAACCTGTGGTGAGCATTGCCCCTGAGATCCTCTGATACGGTTTGCAGCAACAGGAGAATTAAAAATAAAAAAAGTGGTTTTGCTAGTGAAAGTGAAGAACAATGTTAACATTGGTGTGATACTTGCTCACCAGCTAGGTTGTCTCAGGGGTCTGGAAGCTACTGATTGCAAGGCTTGGAAACCTGATCCCCTACACTGTAAATTAGTCTCCATAACCAATTTTATTGTTTTAATGCAAAATTTACTATTTTAGCTCACAAAAATCCCCAGCCACTCATGCCTGGTAGTTCAGTGTGCACTAATAGTTTAAATACTTAAATTTTAAAAATCCGCTTAGATTGAATAATCTAGATCACTGCTCAGAACATGAGGAATTTAAAACCCAGTGGTTTAACTGCCAGTGCCCTAATTCACATGGTGCACACTTCCACTTTGGTAGCCTGGTCTGAGCTATCGAGAGGTGCCACCCAAGCTGCGCAGAGCCTGGCCGCTGGTCAGTGTGACGGAGACAACCCAGCCCCTCGCCTCCCAGACAAATCTTTGACATCCTGCTGGACCTCCACAGGGCACCAGACCCCTGAGTCCTGTCCTGTTGTGGAGGACATCAGCAGGGATCTGATCTCTTTGGAAACAGGCAGTTTTTTCCACTCTGGCTTCCTCGTAAACACACAAAGAAAGGGATACTCCTCTGTTTGTGAGTGGCGTAGCAGGCTGTTGCCTTGGAAGCAAGATGACCTGGTTAGGAGTGAGCTCTAGAACACGGAAAATGAGGATGAGACATTCACTCAATTTTATTTAGCCTGCTCTGAGCCATCAAGAGAGGGAAAGCCTATGTTGACAGAGGAACTTTTGCAGCTTTCTGAAGGGCCATCTGGGTAGCTTTTAACCTGCTTCTACCTCACTTCAATAAACAAGGAACATTTAGAAAAAGCCTGTTTTGTCTCATGCAAGCATGGCTATACCACTGGGCCTCTTTCTCTCCATACAAGCTATCTGCACTTATGCCTGGGAGAAGAGTTACTTGAATTTGACTTGGTCACTAAGGTTTGTTTTTTTTTATGTGACCTGGATCAAGTTGCTTAGTAGCATTTGCCAAATTATAAAGCATTTTGAATGAAAGGACCCGTGTAAATACCAAGAATTATTATTATTAATTCACTGAGAGATTTGAAAGAGCCTTACAAGCAGGAATGTATTAAATCTGAATGTGCTCCAGTGAGATGGCTGACACTGGGGATAGGTGAAGTAATCATTATTCATAACACAGCAGTTATTTAACAATTCATAGTAGGACAACCCAACAGCATAGTACAGGAAGTTAAGAAAAGTACAAGTTTATTTAAGGCTATGGAGGGAATTAGGGTGATGAAAGTAATTGATTTGACTGAAACATAACCAGGTCACCCTGCTTGTAAAATAAGCTTCCTAACTTTTTAGTGATCAGAAATGGTCCCAACATACATTCTCTGCCCTGGTCAGGATCCAAGACTGTTAGAAATGCAAAGCAAGCTGTCATGAGGCAGTGACAACAAGGAGCTTTTCAGTCAGAACAGTGCCGTCTTAAAATACCTTGAGGCTTTCATGGAGATCACCCACCTCGTGGAGGATTGAATTATTAGTCTAAGAGCTTTTGGGTAAAGGCCCAGAGATTAATCTAAAGTCTGTCCTGTGAATGTAGACCCTGTCAGTTCATCAGAAAACTAGCAGAAACCTTTGACTCTGAAGCTTTGTTTCACAAGGTGCATTACGACTCCAGTTGGCCTCTGTCTTTTACCAAGATACTTTGCTGCTACCTGTCTTGTGATGATGAGTCCACAGCCTAACAGATAAATGCATGGGTAGATCACTGTCTGAGCAGTCACAGGCTCATGTCGTAACCCAGACCACTCTTGTTGGTGTTAGATTGCCATGAGCTCAGTCTCTACCAAGACTCTGAGACAGAGTCTTCAGTCAGAGCAGCTTTGACTCTGTGCAGTCTTCCCTGGCATTTCTCTGTTTGTCTGCTAAAGAAATGTCCTTCATTTGGATATTAAGCTCCATTGACTGCAATGTCCTTGATTGCTCCACAAAAAATCAAACCTGAGAGGTATCATGCTAAACGTGGCACTTTCTGATAATCATGGTTTGTCATGGCATAGCTTTTTTTAGTTATATGATGATTGAAGTGTCTACATATATGTAGCTTCCTGACCCGGACTGGGGCAATCCCAAGCACAAATACAGGCTGGACAGAGTATGGATTGAAAGCAGTCCTGAGAAGAAAGACTTGGGGGTGCTAGTTGATAAGAAGCTCAGCTTGAGCCAGCAATGTGCAGGTCTGCTTCTAAGATCAATGTGTATGTATGAAAAGGAGAGTTGTCTTGCTGCCATCTGAAGGAATGGAAATGGAAACAGAGGAATGCTTTCACCTCCATTCTGGATGATCAACCCAAGAGGAATAAGCCCCATTTTCAGAAGTATTGGTTTGGTTGTCATAGTGACCAACCTGAATACTTGTCTCCCATGCTTTATCAAGAATCATAAAATGCATTGGAAAGGAGCTCAGTTCCCCTTATAGTTTGCTTTCTGCTGGGAGTACAATTCTTTTAATCTTCTGAAGCTGCTTCTATGTTATTCTTTCATTAGTAAAACACAAGGAAATGCTGGAAACTGTAAACCATTCCTCTAATTTTGCATCGTAGTGGATGAAATTTAATGTCACTGGGTTTTTATTACTAGGCTTAAATCTGAAACCTGTCGAAATAGGGCAAGTGGTGGAAGATGACTTGCAAGCACTCAGTGAGATCCTTTGTTGCTATTAGAAAAAAAAAATAGTGTTGTTAGAGGAACTCCAGGTACATCTGGATTTCACTGAGGGTGAGCTGATGTATATACATTTAGAATAAAATTCCATTCAGTTTCCTTTAACTTCAATAGCAGCAATCCTCAGATAAAAAACCACAGAACTGTCAGTTTGCAAAGCTCTTTAAGATTAAAAGAAGCATAGGAAAATTAGTATCATAGTTAATCTTGTCAGTTAGGAGCTTGTGATGCTTTTGAAGCCAAAGCAAAGTATTCACTGGTTATAATGTGTCATCGTGGAGAACCTGCTGTGAGTTTTGCAAGATGTATTCATTTTTATTTACCATTGTGCATGAGTCCTGGCTGAAATAAGACCAGGAAAGAATGGTGTGCTGTAGACAGGCTCCTTCCAGAGACAACCCATGGTGTGTAAATTGTAGAGACGGGGTCAAGGCTTTGAGACTATTCCCTTCACCCGTGTAATGAATGATGAAGCTCACTAATGAGAAAACAATTCCGGGCAGAAGACTGGAAAAGGTCAAAGGCTCCTTTTTTCTTGGTCAAAGCTGTCTAGTTAACCCAAAGATGCCAAAGATCTGTATACTTGCACAAGAAGTGGAAGATTCTTGAGTAAAATGGGTGAATTTCCAGGTGATGTTAATTTATTTTCTTTCTTCCCCCCCCTCCCCTCCTTCTCTTCTGTCTCTGAAGATGCAGGAATTGGAACAGAGAGTGATAGAAGCAGAGCAAAGAGCTGAGGATGCAGAGAAACAGGTAAGAGATTCTCTTATCATACAAGCCCAGAAGTAGCATACTAGACTATCATACAGACAACACTCTGCGGTGATGTGCTTTGCTAGGGAAACATTGATTTACAGTGGTGAATGGATTTTCTGGTCTACTTCCCAGTCTTTGAGCCTGAGCTGTGAAGAGGTGCCAAAATAGGTTCAACCCATAGTGAAAACCAGCACCTTGCATCTATCAGCTTCACAGTCTTTACCACCTCAGCCATGATAGGCATGCTTGGTCATGGAAAAGGAAGGGGGTGTTGTACCTCAGGATTAAAATGCAGAGATAGAACTGCCTGGCAAGCGCTTGGAAAACAAATACTTGAGAGTACTGGTAAGGACTTGTCTACAAGGAGGGAAAGTTCTGAAGAAGAAGTAAGGGTGTGTCTGCTAAACCTATCAGTTGCTTTGGATTTTCTTTTAATTATTACTTCTCTGGTTCAGGAGCCCATGGAGGAAAGCAGTAAGAGCTGGATCCATTGCATGTAACTATAACAATCTGAAAATCAGGCATATTGTCTAAGCTAGTCCTTCTGCGCTTCTTGGATAATGGGCTGGGGGGGAGGCATGGAAGGGAAGAGAGAGACTTCAGATTGTGAACAAGCCATAAAGAATAATGGAGCTTTAGGAAACTGACTGTTGTATGGGCTGGGTGTGCTGTAAGGAGTATTATGAAAACAAAAGAACTATGAAAGGCCAGATGATCTGAGCTCCTGCATCATTGCAGACCACTGCAGAAGGGAAGGTTTGTAGTGAACCAGCTCCCTCCAGCTGGACAAGAGTTACAGGACTGAGCATCGAGACAGAGATTAAAGCACAGAACTAAAAGCCCCACAAGATGGCCAAGAATGGCTGTCAAAGATGACTTCAGTAGTGAAGGGCTGAATAGTCAATATTGTAAGCAGTGGGAAACATTGCCTAGGAATCAAGAACTTGAAGTACCTCGTAAAGTGTTCTGTCTGCAGAACATGCTATTCCATGCCAGTTTGATACAGACATGAAGATTTTATTTCTTTTTCTGACCAGTTTAAGTATAGGAAAGATGCTCTGTCTAGTTGCCATGCTGTTGGCCTCTATACTAGATAGCAACTGCCAGCCAAGAACAATAGTTGTTCTTGAGAGTGGTATCAGTTAGTCCACACCCAACCAAGACAGACAAAGGTAACATTGTCACTGTGACAGCAACCAGCAGGAAATACAGCTATTGCTGCAGGCCAATGAAGGATGTTTCATGCTAGCAGACACCTCGATGATGGGTGTAGAGTGTCCATGATATGGTAAGATGTAATGACAGCAAGGGAGCAGGTAAAGAACAGCTCAGATTCAGGTCAGAGAATAGGCAAGAAAGGGAGAACTTGGCTGGGAAAGTGTAGGAGAAATGAGGGGTGCCTTCACTCACCTGCTACCAGCAGTTCTGCAGCCATGTGTTGGCAGGCCCTCAAGGGGAGGACTAGTGACCCTCAAAGTTTGCCTTTCCATCAGCCTTATCCACATCCAAACCTATGTGTTCCTAGAGACATACTTCATTGCTGCCAGAAGGCCTGAAGAAGTGACAGCATAGGAGTAGGACCATTCCCTTCCACTAACAAGTATATTCACCATGGATGAAAAGCAGCTGACAAATGAGAGAGTCTACATCAAGTGCAAAATCCCTTGTTATCTTTCTCTCCAGGAGTCTGGGGCGTTGGATTTGTTAATTCAATGGGGTCCCTGTAGCTGCCAACCTCAATTAAGGAAATCACATGTTTGTAGTCCCCTCTCTGAGCCTCTAATACAGAGTCAGCATTTGGGCATCAGACAGAAAGGAGGGGCCGTTTCTTTTTACTATAATCACCCTAAACTCTAATGAAAACACATCTGACTCAGCAGGCTTAGTTTTCTGGCTTGGCTGTTGGGTGCCTACCTTTCTGGTTCAGTATGAGGAAGAGGCATTTTGCTTCTCTGCCTAATGCAGTCAGACAGGAGGACAAAACACAGTTCTGCAAGTATGAAGTGTAGGCTGCTCAACAGAGCATGAGTAACACTCTTGCACAGACTCTGCGCTCAGATCATTGCCTGCATTCTGCCTTCCTGGTTCCAAACTCATGCCAAATTAATGGTATTTGAAGTTGGTTTCTTTGCAGATTTAGTCTCTCTGGCATGTGTTGGAACCAGGTATTTTCCCATTATCAAATGCTGCAATTAGCAGGTTTGAGTTAAGTTGATGGAATTCTGTTCACCTTTAGAAATTAAGTCTTACATCCTTTTCAATAGGATGAGGTAATGGTAAAACCGATTGGCATAATGAGAGGCATAGGTTTTGAAGAAAGCAAAGAGGTTTTTAAATATGGCTAAAAACTTGAAAGGCTGCAGCAGCAGCAGCTAGATTTAGTGCATTGAAACTTTGTCTGTAGTGAACGAGCATTACACTGCTGCTTCTCCCGCTGCAATGAAGTGTTGGCACTGGCAGGAGATCAAAGATAGGCAAAACTTCTGAAACATCTAACATGGTAACTCCTTAGCTGGTCTGGAGAAAACACTTGTCAAAAAGCTGGAAGTTGCCAAAATACTATCTAAGCTGGGGATGGAAGGAGGAAGGAACTCCATAGCACATTTCTCTATGGAAATCTTGATCTGAAGCAAATGGCCAGGGCTTTGTGGTATACACCTTAGCAGTGAATGAGGTAAAAAGCTGACCACTCTATTGCAAAGGGGGGAAATGTAGTGTACCCTCCTCATATGTCTATGAGACTTTAGTGCCTGTTTGGTCTCTGACTAATAGCATGCAAAACATTTCAGAATCCATACTGTATTTATCTGTTCATGGTTCGGTTTGCATCTATTACTGCTACAGTATTACAAATGAATGGACAATATTCTTCTAACAAATGTGGATATCAGCAAAGTGTGACCTGAAGGGTAGGTTTTGTTTGTTGTTTTTTTTCCTTTCCCAACTTCAAAAATACAAAACCCACAAATATTTTCAGTTATCTTACCACTGAACAAGCAGCTCTTTCTTTTACATTGCTTTGGTTTTTATATCCCTCTGATTGTCATTACAGGTCAGAGTTATGGAAGAGAAGATGAAACTAGCCAACCTGAAGACTAGTGAATCAGACAGCACTCTGCACAGGAAATACCAGGAACTGATGGGCACAGTGCAAGGAAAGGAAGATCTGATCAACAGATTGGAGACACAGCTAGCAAAACAGGTAAAGGTATTTTCTGCAGGGAGACCTGTAGCTTTCATGAGTTGGAGAGATTCTGTAATGTATGTTTCAAAGGTACAGATTATGTCTCCATCGCATATTAGCCTCTCAGTTGCCTTCTGATCAGCTGTAAAATGGTGCCTTAATCAGTGCAAGGTGGTCCTCTTTTAGGAGATTGGTCAGTGTCCTTAAAGGACTTCCTTATGTTTGTGTTGAGACACTGAACTGTAATGCTAGTGTGTGGTTGCAGTATTTCTCTGGCTTCCTACCATATAGATTGCTCAGCAAAATCATTGTGTAGCCTATCTTGGACCTGGCATATGCTGCTTCTTGGGAAGGGAATTTTTTCAGTCTTCATCAGTCCTTTAGCACAGGTCATCTCTTGTTAGATATCCTCCTTATAAAAGAGTGTTTCCCAGTAGGGATAGTTCTTAGTCTGTTCCATTCTCAGCTGGTGGAAGGAAGGAACTACATCTACAGCAGGTCTTGTATTTTGGCTCTAGTAAAGCCCTTGTTCTGTGGCCTTTATAACATTAGGAATGAGATATTCTTTTATGTTGCTAAGTAAATTACTTTTAAATGGAAACAGCTCATTAGAACTTTATGCAAAAACTGTTTTGCCATTTGAGTTAATTTTACATTTAACTAATTCTTACCTATTTCAAGGGCAAAACAGATTGGTAAACTGTCTGAACTTACTCAGACCAAATGTAGTGTGGAGATCAGGCATCAAGTCTTTGTGCTACTTTGGGTTTCGGGGCACTTCCCCAGGCCAGCTTGCTCAGGCAGAATGTAGATGAAGTGTCTGCATTTTGGAGGAGAAAGGTGTTCAGAAGGAGCTACAGTAGTAAGCAAAGTCTGGAAGCATCTCTTCTAATCAAAGATGGAAGAAATTAAGATTTACCCAAAAATGCAAGGTGTCATTTGCTTAAAATCAACTAATACAAGTGTGAAAAATATTCTGTTAACAGAAATCTTTCTATTCTAGCAACAAGAGGCAAAATAAGTTTTTAGAAATGAAAGCCAAACCTTGACAATGTCAGCCAAGAAAAACTCTTCATGAACATCACCAATTTAGTTTCAGAATGAGATGGGATGGAATGGCAGCAGCACTGTAAGGTCACTAAGGGCTCCTGTAAGGCATCCTGTTTGTTTTCACGGGGATGGGGAGAGCTGTGTAGTTCAGAGCATTAATGAGAGAACTCTGAGGTAGTGTCTGGACCACACAACAGCATGGGACACAAAGAATCTCTAGCTGCTTCTGGATCTTAAAGCACAGTAACTGCATCTACAGGTGCTGTGCCTGAGAGGGTTGGTTCTGCTTAGAGGCACAGCTTTCTAGGCTCTGTGACAATGCTGTGGTCATGTCAGTTTTCTACTTTAGAATCCTAAATAAAGTCTTGGCATTGCACTTCACCCTGTAGCAAAGCAATACTATGAATCTCTTGCCCCTTCGTCCCTGATCTGAGACAAGTGCAGGTCATTAGGTATTCAAAGGCATTGCCTGTGCAATGGATATTCAGAGGACTACAGCAGATCCACTACATGTGCCAGATCATTTCAGACCAGTAGGCATGTCTGATATTCTGACTCCAGCAAGGCTGGTACCTGATGATTAGGAGTACACGCAGCCATATTCAAGGAGAAAAACTAAACAAATTCTCCTCTTCAAGCAACAGATTTCATTACTTTTATTTCATTACATTCAACTACAAATGTTACTGTTACCCATAATGTTGCCAAGATCTATTTTAAAGTCAGCAAACATATTTGAGTAAGAGTTTTTAAATGTGCAGTTGTGATGATGCATAGCATGCAGTGATTAAAAGCAACACGAGGATGTGGGGCATTTCCTACAGTCTGCTGTGTATATATGTAGTATTCATTAAGTGAACTTGCACTCTTCAGTGTGAAGAACTTAAAAAGGGAGCAGGCAGGAAGCACTGACATTTTTATTATCATAATTACTGATGTTTGTTCATACTAGAAAAAAAAAAATCTAGCAGAAAACCCAGGAGCTGCTACCAGAAGGTATTACCTTTGTCCATTTAATTAGAGAAATGGGGCTGAATGTGCAATGCCGGGTGTATTCACCCTCCTTTCCTCCCTCCCTTGCTACTGGAACTGATTTCTCCTTGTAGTTGTTTAAATCATTATGTAGATAGGAGACTTTTCAGTGACATTGCTTCGATGAAGCCACACAGGAGATGAACAGAAGGCTTCAGGTAATCATAGTATCAATTCAGGATCTTTCAAACAAAATTCCCAGAAAAGAAAGAGAAAACAAACCACAGCTGAGAAAACACAGCTGCAAAAATGGTGTTATAGTAATATTACCCAAGCAGATACTTGGGGGAAAAATATTCATTGTGAAAATGAACAGTATTCCCATAACAAGTTTGTGTGGAGTAGAACCTGTTTTAATGGATATATAAACATAGAACCACTTACACCATCTCAAAGCCTCCTAGCAGGCATTAGTGTTTCAAGGTCAGGTTGGAGCTTTTTTTATCCTGAGTCTATCTTTTTTATTATTTTTTTTTTCTTTAAGTTCCTCAATGGGAATATTGTGTGCAGGTGTTTAAATATGTTGCTGGTATTAGTTTCCAGCTCATTCACTTTTAAAGCCTATACTGTACATTTGTGCTTGCAGCAATTGAATCCCTTTTGCTTGGAATTATTGTAGTGTTTTATAAATCACAGGCACTGCTTAATTCCTATTAACTTCAGCCAACGATGTGTGTGTGTAGGCTGGTGGAACGCTACAAATTCTCAACAACAAATAGCAACATTGCTAAACCAACTAAAACAAGAAAAGTTTCAAACTGTGGTCAAAAGAAACTCTGGCAGCTGGTCAGTCATTACTTGAGCTGAATTTTACCATTCGTCACCAAACTCTTGCACCCTCTGAACTGGACTCCAGGGACCATGCAAGACAACTAGAGCTTGATGTTTTGAGAGGCCAACTAAATAATAATATCCAAATTGCAATCTTTCATCTTTCATCTGGAATGGGAGCTTCAATGTTTAAGTCACTCCTGATGCGGTTATTTACTGAGAACAAACACTTGGTTGTACTCTCTTAATGCATCTGATCTTTTTTTGGCACAGAAACAGTTGCGGACTGAGGAAGCCAAAATTGTTCAAGAGAAAGCCGCCAAGATCAAAGAGTGGGTAACATTTAAGCTGAGAGAGGTGGGTCTTTAGCTTGCTACTGTTTTTCAAGACCTATGAGTAGGTACAGTGGCTGTGCTGCCAGTGGATTTCTATGTATGCCCTCCTGTCTGAGGTCAGTCAGTCTCCCACAGAGGCTTTCTGCTTGTGTGTCACAACCCACATTCAGTTGCAGAACTAGGGTTGTCCCTCTTACCGGGGGCTATCTACTGCTTTGGGCAAACTAGAAATGACTGTGAAATCATTAATGCCCAAAAGCAGTCTCTAAAGATGATGTACTAGTCACAAGTGGCTTTCTCCTATCTTTCCTCTGCATCTCCCTTTTTTCTCTGGTTGCAGCTTGTCTTTTTTGTTTGTTTGTTTGTTTGTTTTTTCTGGCAAACCAGCTGTGACACAAACATGTTCTTCCTTGTCGTCTCTGACTAATGCTGTTTTCCTAGTACCCAGCATTTTCTCATGTCTAACGTCTCTCTCTTATCCATCCTCTGGACTTATGCTTCTATCTTTGCCTAACTCAACACCTAGAAAAACTAAGAAGGTAGCAGTGGGTCAGCGTGCTGTTTTGAAGATGCAGTAATAGTTTACAACTGCTAGTGGGGCTATCTGGTCTTTCCCTTTTATTCCAAGATTTAAAGCCATGTATTTCCCAGTTTATGCCAGAAAGGGAATTTGTTGGAATTGGAAGAAGCAGTCTTTGTTGACACTAATTGTGTTGCAACATGACTTTGTATCTCGTTAGATTGCCTAGATTATTCACCATTCTGCTGTGCTGCTTCTCTTACATTTTCGTATATGAGATAACTTTAAGGTGCATCTACATTACTGACTGGTGCAGCACGAAGGAGGAAGCACAGGGATTGACTTGCTGTAATCTGCTGTGAATCCAGGACCATTCATTCACATTCTGTCTTCACTGGCAACAAAGTTTGTGCTAGATGCTGATTCTAGGTACATGCCATGCACAAGTGGACCACTGCCAACTGAAGGACTGTGTGTTGCAAATGGGTTCCTCTAGACAGCACCAGGAGTGCAATTTCAACTTCAATTCCATCAAGAGGGAAGCCTCTTCGGATGCACCACTGCAGTGTTTCAGAATATATGCTGTGACACTTCAAGCAAAGATGCAATTTTGCAAAGAACGACTCATGCACCTAATTTCAAATGTAAATGCACCATTAATCTTTGTCCCCTAGCTCAAGGGGATCTCCTTTTACCACCTACAGAGTTGGGGGAAATTCTCCTCTTGGTTAATAGCTTTTTTGAATGTCTCCTTTGTGACAGTTGTTACAAGACTAAATTATGTACAATAGCAGGGAAAGAAAAGACCTATTTGAGAAGTGCAGATAGTACATACAGAGGCTATTTGAGAAAGCACAGCGAAGTGTTGAAGTAGGTTCCAGTGGAACTGCTGAGTAGAAAGATTTTGAAGTGACTGGTAGACTCACCTACCTTTTTCCTTTTCCTGTTAAGATACTTGAATGTAACAAAGACGACGTTATGTTCTGTGTAGTGGAACACATGCACACACAGTTTTGCATTATTTTTCAGTTTTTATTATTGTTGTTTCATAGCTTGAGATAGAAAATTACCACCTGAAAAACTGTAATCAGAGGCTGACGGACCAAATTGAATCCCTTCAGGATACTTTGCAAGGTAAATGTGTTCACCTGGCATTGTAGCCTAGTAACTACCAGAAAAGTGGAAGTCAGGATTCCTGGGTTGTATTCTTAACTTAGTCAGAAATTAGCACTTGCGATGGTGAGCAAACAGTAGAATTGCTCTGTTCCTCAGTGGGTCCATTTTTAAGATGGATATAAGGTTGCTTACCTGCTTTAAACTCTTAATTGGCTTCCCACCAGTGATTGAACATAGATCTCTTGTTTTGTGTCTGATGTTGCCATTAAAATAAGCCACTGAGTCCTGAATTAGAAGCAGTCATTGAAATACACAGCAAAACTCTCCATTCACTTCAACATTGCAGGGTATTTCACTTGACCTCCACGTGTGACTTGTCCTCATATCCCCCCAACCTCTGCTGGCATGTGAGATGAATAAATGAGGCCTGAATGGGCCAAGGCAGCAGCTGTCTGCTCTGACTTCAGAAGCTGAGTTCCTCTGTGCTATCAGGATAGGTTGGAGAAAGCTGATTACAGTGCTTTTGCTTTGGGGCTTCTTGTTTGTTGGATAGATGGAGAACTTTGGTCTCTGGGCTTGAAATCAGCCCTTTCATAGCAACACATCTGAGGAGGGAATTCTCTCTTAACCATTTTCTTCCTGTTTTGTTTTTTTTTTTTTTTTTTGTAAGGATCTTGGTTGGTCACAGTAAGATGAGCTAGTTTCCAGAACTTTACTGGGCATGCAGGCAGGGGACAATTATTTCCTGCTGAAGTCTCTGACATTCCTATTACTCAACAGCAAGGGAATAGGGCAAAATTCCTTCTAAATCCCACCACAATTCTAGCAAAATGCTTTATGACTGGTTTTTTTCTCATCCCCTCTGGCTCTGTTTGTGTATGAAAAGAGAATGGCTGGTAAGCTGCGTTAATAATCTGGTATTAAGTGTTCCTGGATCCCCACTCTCTGGGCAGTAAACAGCTCTGCCCTCTCCTCTTATGCCCCACCAGTCTCACTGTGCCAGGCTGAATTCTGAGGATTCTGCAGAGACAAATCTCTTCTTGCTTGCCATACTGATAGTAACAGCTTCCTCTGCTTTATCTCCTGTTGCATGTAGGAAGCTGCAAAGATACCAATAATATTTAAAATGAACGGCCTCTTTTCAGTCTACACTAATGATTTGCCTCAGGAGCAGGGAAAAAACATGTGCCAGGATTTGTATGTGCCAGTGTTATGTGTTAGGAACAGCTTTGTTAGCATTCAGTTTCTTGTGACTCAAGTGCCAAGGTCAGGCTCTCATGATTGTCTCTCAGCTGTGTTTCCAAGAGCACGTTTCATGCTCTCCACAATCAACAGTGATTTATTGTGCTGTTTGCCTTTCCCTCTGTTACTTCATGTCTTCAGTTTAGTTCTGCTTCCTTGTAAATCCTGCTAGTGGTTAGGCAATGCCTGGAGGGTTTGATGTTCAGGCAGTATTTTCGGTGATAGCTGTGCAGTCACACTCACCGACATGTATACGATTTCCAAAGCATCTTATGACTTGGTTCTTTCAGTCAGTCAATTTATAAATGCTAAGATGAATCAAAATCATAAAGTGAACACTTTCTCATAACCTAAAGCTACTATTCAGCAGAACCTGTAGAGCTGAGATAGTCTTTAAATCTAGTAGCTATGGAAAGGCAGAAAATAGACAAATTATAAAGTATAGGTATTAAAGAAAAATGGAGGCTATCTAGACTATTTTTTGTCGTCTTCTAACATAGCAACTGAAGGGCCAGAGAAAAAAATATGCAAAAGGAAGTTTTTACAGCAAAAACATGTAAGTAACTGTTAAAACTTTTTGACAAGAAGCACTACTTGGATCATATAGCACAAAAGCATAGCAAAAGCTCTAGGGAAATTCCTGAAAAGAAGGGTACCTCATTGACTGGTGTGATGGTTAAGAAGGTCTTGATGCTGGAAGCCTCACCTAGTACCTGGGAATTGGAGGACCCATACCAGATTATTTGATGGCTTAAATCACTGTAGGCCCATTGAAGTCAAAAGCCACACTAAGCAGCGTCCTGGACACTTAAATAATTTTTGAGAAAGTTGGGAGTGGATAGCTGCACTTCCTTCTCATGGTTGTTTTAAGAGAAGGGATATGATTGTTGATAGATAGAAGTAAAAACTGCTATATTGAGTTAGACTGAAAGCTTGCCTAGGCCACTATCCTGGCTCCTGGTTGGCTGTGCATGTGTCAGGAAAGAGTGTAGGAAATACTGCAGGTAAGCTGTCCTTCTATCCATGTACCATTGCAGCTTCTGCTGACAGCATTTGAGGAAGTTTCTGAGTCAGAACTTCTGTCTAAACTGTTATTTGTACCACTGATAAATTACTTTTTCTGGCATATCTTTTGGACACCGCAGCATTCTATTTAAGTTTTGTTTTGTTTGTTTGTTTGTTTGGAATAAAAAAAAAACACATTCCTTCTGTAAATTTGGAATGCACTGCCTGATAATTTCATTAGGCATCCCTTAATTCCCCATTTGTAAGAAACTGTGATTAATAATTCCTTATTCACTTTTTCTGTACTATTCCCAATTATAAATATGCATCACTTCTGTTATAGCTGTGCCCAGCCATCTCCTTTCCATTCTCTATATTGCAAACTAGGCCAGGGTGCTATTGAAATGCAACTAACATGAACAAGTTACACTAGCTAGTAACACTTCAGACAGTAAAACATTTGAATGCCATAACTATATGCTTTCCTCTGTTGTAGATATAACCAGCATCCCTCCCTTTGAATCTCTTTGGACCTGTAATTCTCTGAAGCCCACGGCATCACAGGCCTCTTTCGCTGAGAAGATAGACCAGAAATCTGTGTTCCTTGCACCTGGTTTTAGACAGATGTGTCAGACAGGACCTACCAAACATGTCCTCTCTACAGCAAACATAGTCTTTTCCAATGACACTTTTAGTGAGGATGGAGAGGATAAATCTCTGCTTTCCCAGAGCACACTGAAGCTCATGTGTGACCCATCAAGCTGGAATCTCTCCACAGAGAAAGATGTATTCCCAACTGCAAGTTCTGAACACAGGTTAGAGTGCTCTGATCCCGCATTACCGGACCCTCCAACTGAGGCCACAAGAATCCTTGAGGCTTTGACTTTCCAGTCATCTTTGGAAGGAAGCCATAGTGCTGTGGGCACCTTGCAACAAGTGGTTTTGGATGGCACCCGCTTCTCTGATGATCTGAGTGCCAGATTCCACTCTCACCCTCTGGACTCTTCTTCTGGAGGAATAATGAACATGCTTGAGGGCCATCTCCAAACTGCTGAGCCACCCCTGGTTGTGTCAACATCAGCTATTACAGCACATCCCTTCTGTCCAGGGAGGGAGCATGGCCTTGGCAGTAGTATGACCTTTCCAAAAATACGAACTCCCAATACACCAAGAGACAGTATCCACCTAGCCAAGAGACATTACAGCCAGCCACAGCCAGTGGGTAATTCTTTCCATCGTGTAATGAGCTTAGAGGCTAGCACCTTCCAGCCCATAACAGACTCTCTAGTCTGCCATGGGCAAGTGAAGGAGACAGACATTGATCATAATGGGGTACAGGAGAAGATGGAGACAGAACGTGGCCCAGTGAGGGAAGAAGCTGGAGTGTGTGAGGAAATCAACCACTCATCTGCAGGGCAAAGAGAAGCTGTGAGTTCTGAGGCTGGCATACTTGACCCAGGAGGTAAACCTCCCACACCACCGCTGCACAGATTGCCATCATGGGTAAGAAATGCAAGGACAACAGTCTGAGAAATGCTTGTTATCTCTGAGTAATGCCCAGTAGTTAGGCTACAAAAGCTTTTGGTCTCAAGCAATTACTTCCTGTGGACATCAGTTAGATTTCTGAACCACCTAGTCTGACAGTTCCACATGAGGGGGCATGCTGGTTCCACGGGGGGCGGGGGGAATTCATGGAGCAGATAGTTTCAGAATCAGAAAAAGCTGCAAATACTAGAACAGATACATGCATTAGATCTCAGCATTCTTATCTCATGGTATGTTCCTGCACTCAGGAAACTTATGAAAGCCATTGGTAAAGTGAATATACATGTCCTATTGCTTGCTTCACATGAGAGAGAAGTTTGTAATTATCACTTTCAGGTACTCATTAGTTCAGTTGTTTGGATTGTTTGCTAATGTGTCAGTCTAACTAATAAACTTGGTGGAAATCAGTGTGGTATTGAAAGAGATAACTCCATTATTTTCAATTTGCTTTTTTAAAGGCATGGGCAAGCAAGTGTTTTATTGAAGGTGTGAAGTCAAGAACTCATTGTTAATCCTTGTGGTTTGGTTTGAGGTTTTTTTTTTCTATGAAAGCTTAACATTATTTGTGCATCTTTGCCTGTGTCTATAACACCAATTTAAACCCCAGTACAATCATAGCTGGTTTTCCATAGGAATCTTTTTTCATTCAGCCCATAATACAGTACTATATGGAGGATGAAGCTGGATAGTGTAGTAAAAGAAACTGCAGTTTTCAAGACATCTGTTTTATTTGCTGCAGAAGTTAGAAAAGTATGTTGAACAGTGTACTCACTTTAAGGAGCAGCAAGATGATTCCTGGCTTCGGTTTTTATCCATTTTAGACTGGTCGATGTCTTAGTCATAACATTGCATTTGGTTACAAGTTTGGGCTCCCCCTTCGGAATTTTTATCAGTTTGTCAAGGACTTGGAAATCCTTGAACTGAAAGCTCAGTATGTTATTATAACTGAGATAAAGGCTTATTGAGATCATTCCAGGCATTTCTTTCATTCCCTTATCAGAGAATGGGAGTCCTTTGCAAGTGGTGACTCCATAAATTGTCCTGTTCTAGGGCTGCTCTTGATTCATTTTAATGTATTTATCATAAAATAGAAAGAAAAACAAAAATCAAGTCTTTTTCAAGCTATGATATAGTAATTTATTAATAATTGCATATAGGTGTTCCAGTCTATGGATATCACTTCTGTAGCATTTATAAGCCATATTTGGTGTAATTCAGGGAATCACACACAGATGCACATTTCCACTAATAGTCATCCACAAAACATCTGATGGAACAGAGCAATCTTAGAGATCTTCTTCCTTCCCAAAGTTGTGATTGTGATGTGATTCTGCAGCATGAGCATTTGAGCATTTCTTTTTCCAGGAATCAAGTTTTTTATCTGACCATTGTTGTTCATGGTATTATTGTTCCAGGAGAGTCGAATCTATGCTATAGCCAAGTCTGGTATGAGATTGTCTGAAGTGGCCATGGTGAATGATACTTCCAGCTGCTGTAAGTTCTAGACAAGGTCCATCCTTAGAGGGAGTTTGCATTGACAGTGTGGGACCTGAGCTTCTGGATGTTCACATTTCCTCATTTCCTGTGTGCAGGTAGCCACAGTAAAGAAAGGAAAGGAGGAGGATACATCTGATCTCAGGGGTGGCTGGTGCTGGGCTATTTGAGCCCCTACTTTCAGTAACATCTTCATGGACTCCATTATCTCCTTCATCCCTTCTGCTGACACTGTTCTGCCTCTGCATGTCTGTGGCCTGCTTTTAGTCTTCTGATTCACTATCACCTTCCCCTGTCATGGCTTTTACCTCTTTGGGCACCATGCACCAGGTGGCCATTGTACCATGGACAGCACAGGGTGGGCAAGATGTCTTATGGGCTATATGGAGGGAGCATCGCAGCTGTCTCTGAAAGTTATATGTACTTTATAACACATTCTCTAGTTTTCTGAGGCCAAACCATCCAGGATGGCAGTCTTCCATTATTTGATGTTCCACGAGGCTACATAAGTTCTTATACAATGCACCTTTACCTCTCCACCTTCTCTTTTTCACCAGTTTGTATTATTTGCTCTCTTTCTGATGTTTTTTTCCAGTTTCAAATTTCTCGTGTTCAACTTCTGGGTCATTTACCAGTCTCATCTACAGAAATGTCACGGTGCCAGTCTACACTACGCTGAAGGGGGTAAGGAGTTAAGTCACTTTTCCTGTTATGAAAATAATGGTCCAGGGCTGCTAGTGATTTGAGAGAGATGACCAGGATGAAGCTGTACAGTGAAAGAAGGAAAATGGGAGAATGCCAGCAAGTACTAGACAGCAAAAGAATGCAGGAGTAGCAGATGATAAATATGGCTAGAAATATAGAACATTGCAGCAAGTTTTGGCCCAGGAAGCTGCAGTGTGCGCTGTGAGGTTGTAGAAACCTAGCAATGATAGTGGGTGTAGCCTAGAGAATAAAATGGAAGAGGGCTCTTGAGAGCTGATGGGGGGAAGCACAGGACTTGTGAAACCAGTAAGAGGGTGTGGAACCAGAGGAGATCCAAACAGATCAGACTAGTCCATCTTGGAAGTTCTCGGACTAGAAAAGGAGGAAATGAGGAGCCTTGGGAAAGGAGTGGGCAAGGCAGTGTGAAAATGAAGGGCCTGCATCGATTGCTGTGTCTCGTTGTTGAGCAGGGATTGTCCTGGGGAAACTCTTCCCTCACATACTGACCATAAAGATCTGTTTCCCAGAAAGCCACACAGATCAGCAACGTGCCTTTCTTAGATGAATCTTCAGGTTCTGATGATGACTGTGGCTCCCATGCCAGCTTCAGGACTTCTACCGCGGGATCAGAGAACAGGAAAGCTAGCATTCCAGGCAGCCCTCGTGCAATGAAGAGAGGTAAAGTGGGAGTATTGCTATTGAGCAGAGTGAACTCTCTCCTCATGGATGAGGCAAGATGTCCTGACCACGGTCATCAATGACAGGCAAATGCTCAGCCTTGGTGATCCTAATAAGGAGTTATCCCAGAATATGTGCAGACATTAACAGCTTGCTTAGCAGAAACCTGTCCCTTAAATGGATTTTTGTTGTTGGTAGATTTCCATGCAGGCAATTGCTAAGTTAAGATTCTGGGAAGGACTGCTCTCCCAATTCATCACACATCTAGTGAAGCCATCCATATACTTTCTGTGGCTTCTCCCTGTATGCAAGCTAGTATTAACACATTAAAAAAATTTTTTGTTTTGTTTTGTATCTGTCACTGGATGATCATTTCTTGACCAGTAAGCAAACCTTCCCTGTCTTTGAGAGGCATCAGGTAATTTGGGTCCTGCTTAGGAAAATTTTTCTTGACTGCTGGAAAGGTTAAACTCTATCCTTGAGTGGAATTTTCATTACAATTGGTAGTCAATAAAATAGAATCCCATTTCATGTAGTCTTAACTTCTGTTGTGGTGCATTGGCTGATGTGTCTGTGCGTTGCCATGGGCCAGTGGTAGAAGATTCACAGAAAGCAAAGTCCCATTGCTGGTGAGGGAGCCTTTTTTCTTTGGATTGAATGAGAGGGACTTGAGCCTTTATAATGGATGTTTCCAAGCTGAAAATAGAACATCTGTGCTTTAGATCTTTGGATAACAAGTCTGTTGATTTGATTTTTTTTTTTTTCTGAATAGCACAAATTTATTTCACTGCCAGTATCCAAACCTAACTCTCACTTCCTGTCTTCCTAGGAAGAAAAAAAAAATTAAAAAAAGATTAGAATTTCATTAGTGGAGTTTGAGTTTCCAAAGTATGATCTGAGTTTTTGTTCTTGAACAGAAAAGACTTAATGGTGAACTCAGAGTTTTTCAGTGCGCAGTATTCAGTACATGCTTCTGTCTAGCCATGATTCTCATTCTTTATTTTGAGCAGGTGTATCTATGTCCTCACTGAGTTCCGAGAGTGACTATGCCATCCCTCCTGATGCCTACTCCTTGGATGGTGACTATTCAGAGCCAGAACATAAGCTACAGCGAACATCTTCTTACTCCACTGACGGTGGAGTCTGCACTGTAAGTCTTGACACCTCACAGGTATGAAAGGATGCAAACAGACCCTTGGCCTTGAAAGAGAAAAAGGATAACTACAATATGTTGAGTTACTGCCTGCAAAACAGTGCTCTAACATGCTCTAACAGACTGGGCTGTTGGTCCAGCTGGTTTCTATCGACACTATTTGATGCTTCAGAAAAGAAGGTGCAATTTCTGTTATATGGTTAGATAGTGGGGCTGTATTCTTCAAGGGTTGCATTCCTTCCTCATGGCCTTTACTGGTTTCCTGTAATTGTACTCTAATGATTGCTTTTACACTTCTGTGACAAAACAAGTTTTTGGAAATTCAGAGGAAGGAAGGAGAAAGGATAGAATATTTTGGCCTAGCAAAAAAACCTCAAACATCAGCAGCATTAAATTCTGTACTCTTAAACGTTAAGAGATCAAGAAAGAGGAGTCTAATCATGGCTTAGAACCAGCCTTCACTTTTATTTGGAAAGTCACTGCTGTGGTAGAAATACAAGCTTTCAGTGCATCAAACAATCAACAAAACAATCTTCAGATGCCTTCTTTATTAAAATAACATCATGTAGTATCTGCAGCTTTACACATAGTCTAGGACTCTCTCCAAGTTAAGCAGAGAGCATTGATCTTGGATGGCTGCTATTCCAATCATGCACAGTAAAGTGGAAAATGATGGAAATGCAGCAAATGTCTAAACTTGATTTCAACACGCTTTCATTTGTATCTTGAGATACAAATGTATCCTGACAACCCCCTCTCCCTTTTGCTCTTTGCCCTCCAGGAACCCATGGAGAAATCAGGTTATTTGCTGAAAATGGGCAGCCAGGTGAAGATGTGGAAGAGACGATGGTTTGTTCTAAGAAACAGACAAATCATGTACTACAAGTCTCCGGTGAGTCAGAGAGACACATTTACTTCTACGTGGAGGCACAGAGGAAGGCTGTCTGCAGAACCAGTTCTGGGCTGATACCACTGGCAGAGTGTGCAGCCATGGGCAAATTTCCCCCAAAAATGTTCTGCTAAAGAGCTTTGCCTGACCCACAGGGTCAACCTGAGTCTCGCTTAGGCAGAGAAGCTCCTTGTGGTGGCAGATTCCAGGAGGTGAAAGGTTGTTGACAAGGACAGAAGCTTGACACCTACTGGTTGACTTCTTACAGAGGATGAAAAGCAGAAGGCCTGGCTTTGGTCATGTTTAAGATAGTAATAAAGGAAAAATAAATTGCAATATCTGAAGGGCAGAGATACGTACTCATCAGTCAGTATACGAGGCTCTGAGGAACACTACAACTTTCAGGGGGAAGAAAGCTGGATTCTTTTACTTTTCACTCTCCCATGTGGAAAATATTAGAAAACTAGGGTAAAACTGAGAATAGGCTTTCATGCAAAATGCTATCTTACAGTGATCAATGAAACAATATTGAGAGAACATGTTTGTACATTCAAACCTTTCCAAATATTTTTTATAAGTCACAACTGTTTCAAATGAAGTTACACTATTTCAAAAATTCTAGCATTATGCACTAAAAATTTGTATATACAATAAAATACATTTATCGCTGGCCTTCATTATTCTGCTGTACACAGATTATAGAGAATTATACTAGTGGGTATTCACCTTCCATACTTTTTTCTTCTGGACACAGCAATTTCCTCTATACCTGCATAATTTCACAATATTTCTGTGTATATGCACATCTTTGCTTATGAGTGAAGAATATCAAGAAGATTTAATTTCAAATTTTTTTAAGTATTTTGAATTTTTTTCAACTCTTGTCATATTCTGACAAGACAAAAACAGCTTAAGGTGCAGTGCTGTTTGGTGTCGTATTGCCTTCCCAGTAAGAAAGGGTTTGGTTTTGGTTTGGTTTGGTTTTTCCTTCGTAATGTCCAACCTGGATTTTGTAACAAAGTATTTTGCACCTTTCCCCTTATTATATTGTCTGCCACTACTGAGGAGACATTTGCCTCATCATTGCAATGAGATCACACTGGGATCTCATATTCAACCTGGCAACCTTCAGCTGTCCTTTCCAGCTCCTGTATGCAGACTCCAACATGCGCATGCATATTGTGCTGTATTAAGTACTCTACACCTCATCTGACTTGTTTTTTTTCCTACTGAAAAAGTTGTTTGCTTTTCTTTCCTCAGAGTGATGTTATCCGCAAACCACAAGGGCAGATGGAGCTGAATTCCTCATGCCAAATTGTCAGAGGTGAAGGTTCCCAAACATTCCAGGTAAGTGTTGCTTTTTCATCCTGTAGTTAACCACAGACTCAGTGGCTGGGTGAGAGAACACTTATTTCAGGCTGCATGGTACAGTACAGTATGTCTCAACTGATACGAGCTAGATTTATCTGGCCCCCATGTTCCCTAGCATAAGCCAGGCAGCTTAATAAAAATAAGGGGGAAAGAGCTAAACCCAAGAGTTTACAGCTCTTTGAAGTACAGCTTTTTGAAACTGAAAGACATTCTCCTTTGTTTTGGTTTACACTCTAGCACTTACATTCTTTGCAGTTAGGATTGAGAACTTGAAATCTGTGGTGACAAGTGATTCCTAAAGCAATTAAAACCAGATAGTACATAAGATCTCCTCTTTCTGAAAGACTCCTCTCACAAGATCTCTAGCCTGACTTTATGTGTCTGGTGGATCTGAAGAAACATTCAAAGCATTAGATTTCTATTAGAATTTGACTTATGAAGTATTAGAAGCTAGCCATCACTAGGTTCAATTTTAAGTCGTTATTGTTAGAGGACTTTGTTATAAAGGTGGCATTAAAGTTTCTCTCATAGTCTGACTGAAAGTCAGAAATGGCCTGACCTGTGAAATACTTTCTGCCCTTGTGGAACTAAAGTTGCTAAGGCTTGATACAATTAAATTCATAGCATCTTTTCACAAAGCTATTGAAGGCAAAGTGCAGTACAAAGTGAAAGCAGCAAAAAAATCCCATTTAAGAAAAATTAGCTGCAGCACAAGAAAGGATGAGAATAAAAACAAAGCCACAATATCCAACAGAAACAGAAAGAGAGCTCATAAGAATTTGTTTCATCTAAGTTTCGGTTCTTTCATTTAAACTTTGATGGTTAGCAACCTTTTTCTCCACCCCCAATCCCTCCTGAACCACACACACACACACAAAAAGTATGGGATAATGAAACTCAGCAGATGAAGAAAAAAATTGCAAGTGTGCAGACTTGCACTTCATCACTCCTTTTCCTTACAGCTCATGACAGAAAAGAGAACCTACTTCCTGACAGCAGACTCTCCCAACATCCTGGAGGAATGGATTCATGTCCTACAGAGTATCCTGAGAGTGCAAGTGACCAGTCCTGTTGGTGTTCCTCATAGTGATGCTAAACCTACTGTGAAAGGTTGGCTCACTAAGGTAAAATACTATTTCTTAATTTATTCAGTTGAGCTCAGTATTGACAGTGTACCAGCTTCTTGGTTTGCACAGTAAATGTCAGCAAAAAATTGGTATTTTAATATTCCCTAGAAAAGTGTGGAAAAAAAGAAAAGTAGCAGTAGACTTCTGTATTTCAGAGAGAGGAACATTTGTATAAATGATAACGAATGGGACAAACAAGGCTACTGAGAGATACTGACTTGGTCAAATAGTAAGTAATAAACATCTGGCTTATGTATGCTGCTCTTCAACAGAATTCACAGCATGTCATAGTGAAAAAAATAACCAACAGGAAATGCTGTTAAATGTCACATTTAATTGATCTTAACTTGGTGATATAGAAGAGTTTCAAAGAAATGGCTTGTATGGTTCTGTGTTAACATTCCCATCGTAACAGACTGCATGCGCATTAGAATAAAGTACAATGGCTGAAAATTCTTATGCTTTATGCCATTTTCATAGATTAGTTTGGCATAGCAAGTTAACTATGAATTTTTAAATATAATTCTGGTCAGCATCTGAAGGTGGATAAAAATAATCTGCATCTGAAGCTTCCTCTTCTGCATTAAGAAACAACTCCCTAGACTACATGTTGACTATCTTTTCCTGCTGAGATGAAATGGTTTGTTTTTATAATCTTGAAAAGGTTATTGTTAATACTGTATTTCAGGATACAGGAATGATGGGTGGTTGTGCAGTATTTTACACACTTATAAAATGTTAGACCCATTTCCATAAGGGCCTATGTCCCATCTACTTAGATGGGATGTACTTAGCTGCTGGGGCAAGTGGTGCCTTGTATGTTTTGCGAGGAGCTCATACTGGCACAGAATAAAATGTATGCAAAGTTTTAAGAGAAAGCTGAACTGAAATTTGAAATCTTAAAAAATTATTCCAGCTCCAGGAACACTGCTATGTTAAAAACATGTATTTCTTTGTCCTACTAACAGGTCAAGCATGGTCACTCCAAGCTGGTCTGGTGTGCACTGATTGGAAAAACCTTCTACTACTATAGAAACCATGAAGATAAGGTAATTGCTTTTTCCCTTGTATTCGTGAACCCTTCTTTCCCATTTCTGATGAAGCTTTCTTTCCTTTTACTGCTTCTGTGTCTAGTGCTTCAAGCTCTTCTTTGGTTTTACTTGTCCTCTTCTAACAGCATCTGTTCCACAAAGAGAATCAATACTTGCAAAATCAGTGATGTAAACACAACTGACAAGTATAATGGGAAGAAAACAGTACCTTGTGGGAAAGAGTTTCTTTTTATTTGCATATTCTCATTCTGACCTGTAGATGCTCTTCCCGAGAAAAATAATGGAAGTAGTAACACAGTTTGTTAGTAGTTGATGAAAGAGAAGATACTCTACAGAAGATTATATAATTAGTTAATCACTGAATTCTAGTTTATTCCTTACAATTTACAGAACTACTGACATTTTGAACTGGCTTTTCTTTTCCAGTGTTCCCTGTCCATAGTGGGAGATTAGCAACACTTATCTAACTTGCTTCCCCTCTTTATAGTGTCCCCTAGGGCATCTGCCTCTGCGTGAGTCCAAAGTAGAAGAAGTAGACCGTTCCTGTGATTCTGATGAAGATTATGAAGCCACTGGTGGAGGACTTCTCTCATCGCACTGTACGTTGGTGATTCACCCACAGGACCAGAGTCCCACATACTTACTCATTCGCACCAAACAGGAGAAGGTATAAAAGGCAGTTTCTTTGGTATCAGCAGACAAATGAGGCATGCAAACTGAAGCCGTTTGTAGAAAACAGTTTCTGAATTGACTTGTGCTGTTCTTGTCCTTATGCCTAGAACACCTGGCTGTACCATCTGACTGTAGCAGCTGGTAGCAGTAATGCCGCAGTGGGCACATCATACGAACAACTCATTGGAAAACTCTTGGATGCAGAGGGAGACCCTAGTAAGTAGAAAACACAAATGCTATTCCATGGTAGTAAAGCACAAGGAAAGGTGGTTTCAATTTTCAGTTTTAATCCAGCTAAAGGTGAGGGAAGGAGATTCTCAGTAGCACATTATATGATAGTGTCCTTCTCCCCTAGTTCCACAGTAATATCTTCAGAGTGGACAGAGGCATTGTAATGAAACTAGACAAGTCCATCACATTGACACATCAGTTAGCAAAGCATCTGGAACATCTGTACCATTAATTCAAATTAAAATGAAGAACTGGAGTTTTAATTTGTCCTGTTATTGTTGGTCCTGTACTTCCTTTCCTGGGAATCTTGACCATGCAAACGTGTTCTCTCTCCTCTAAATGCACTTACACACAATTGCCTTCATATCTCTTCCTCTGTCTGCATATATAAACCCTCATGCATACATCCATGCTTGTTTGTTCCTCCTGTGCCTATGCACAATGTTCTCAAACATGTATCAACACCTGCATTTGTACCTGATACTCTTTTCTTGCACGCTTATATATTCCTAGACCTTTATGTGAACCTTGCTTACTGTTGAATAGAGACTTGTATTAACAAAGACCCGCATTGCAGGTGGCTGCCCTGGCAGAATTTGTCTCTTGCTTGAACACACAGCTGAGCAGTTTCTCACCAGAATCCAACTGATGAGAAGTTCTGACATAACAGGATTGAGAATGGCAATAATATTCGTTGCTGGTGGCTCCTTGTTCATGGAGTTGGCCGAAATCAGTGAAGTGGCACCAAAGATAAATGTGGCCTAGTGTAATGCTGCTTCCTTGGGTGTTTTGCCATTTCAGCAAGGTTCATTTTCAACATGAACATTGTTATTTTTCTCTGTTTCTGACACTGCATGTTTCTGACATCTTCTACTTCAGATTCTCCTCTGTGGAAACATCCTATGTTGTGCTACAGTAAAGATGGGTTGCACACATCCCTCACCACTCTGCCATCAGAGGCTCTACAAACTGAAGCTCTGAAGCTCTTCAAGGTATGTAAAAGGAACATTGGGCCGTTTTCAGTTACCTTGCTCTGTTGTTGGGGCAACAACATTGTTTCATCTTGTTGTTCATCACAGCATGTACTGCTGCTGTTGGTTGCTTTACAGATGCCTGCTGGGTCATTTGATTAAAATAGGAGAGTTGGATATTAGGTGTTACTAATTCTCTGGGATTTTTAAGTTTTCCTTAGAGGGAATCTGGGTTTAGGATCAATGTCTCTCTCAGTTTCGATGCTTCAAAATTAGGCTTATCTTCCTCTTTCCAATAGTTGGATTGAAGGAAACATAAATAATTTACTGGCAAACTCAGTTGTGTCAGTAAGACCAATAGCAAAACCACCAGAGATTTCATTCTTGCTCTCTACAGGCATAAGATCAGCAGTAAGACTGGCAGCCTTAGCAAGGTAAAGCACGGGCATGGAAGGCAGGAAGCACATTTTCCTCTCAATTCTTTTGCTGAATTGTTTGCTCCTCAGGCTGGAGGAGGTTGAGTGAATTTTCTAGTTGCCACAGCTAAAGAGGGAAAGATAGGAATGAAGTATTTCTTCTCTTCCCTTCTCTCAAGGTTATTTAGAAGAACTGATGAATTTTTTCTAACACGTCTGGGAAACTTGGCCTGGGAAGTACCAGAAAAGAGTCACTGTGTTTATGGCATTGACTAACTTCCACCCTCTTACAGTCCTGTCAGCTGTTCATCAACGTCCCTGTGGAGGCACCCTCTATAGATTACCACGTGTCTCTTGCCCAGACAGCACTGCAGGTCTGCTTGACACATACTGAGCTGCAGAATGAAATTTATTGTCAACTTGTTAAGCAGACCAGCTGCCGACAACCCCAGAACCACTCAGTCATTCAGGTCAGTCTCTCTTTTGTCACTTCCACTCTGCAAATACTTTCTACTTAATTCCATGTTTTTAATAATTAGTAAAGGGACTGGTTCTTAACGAAATTATGAAACTGTTTAAGTTATGCTGGAGGAAGGAGACTCTCAGCACTCGTGTGAACGTTAAAACATGAAAAATGTAACTACTTGCAAAATAAATTTTAGTTTGAATTTAATCATTTACCAGTTGCAAGTGGTCTATTCAGACCATATTCAGAATCAAAATTCATAGCTATAATAATATAATATATATATTATATAATATAATTGTCACATAGGCTTAATTTTGTTTCCCATTTTAGTTAATCAACAGCAGGCAAATCATGAATATTATTATTTATTATCATGTTTTTGCACTATAATTATTGGGTAAATCAAATTAATAAGTTACAGCATGAATGTACATACTTGATTATAATATTCCAAGCTCAAATGAGGAAATAAGGGGGAATGGATATAAGCTGGAGCACAAGACGTTCCACATCAACATGAGGAGGAACTTCTTTACTGTAAGGGTCACAGAGCACTGGAATGGGCTCCCCAGAGAGGTTGTGGAGTCTCCTTCTCTGGAGATTTTCAAAACCCGCCTGGATGCATTCCTGTGTGACCTGTGCTAGATTGTATGATCCTGCTCTGGCAGCGGGGTTGGACTCGAAGATCTCCAAGGTCCCTTCCAACTTCTGACACCCTGTGATACCCGTGAAATAAAATCTGGTTGAAGAATAATGAGTCTAATTTGAAACATTCCTCAGGATATTCTTTGTTATGATTTGCAGTTACAAATAGGAAAAAAGTATTAACTCTTATTTGTTCACTCAGCTCTGGTTACATTAGTCAAAGTTTTCAAAAGTGGTCAATGATTTAGAACACCCCTTCTCAGAGTCCAGGTTAAGATATTGAAGAGCAGTCTGTCCTCTGACCATCACTTCCCTTTAAAGCATCTTGAACTGCATATCTAAAAATGGTCAATCCCAAAAGCCCTACTCGCCATCCAACACTTTGGTTGCGGTATTCTATGACAGAGAACAGGCAAGTACAGAACAAGAATAATGTCCACTTTTATGTTCATAGTGCTGGCAGCTCCTGGCTTTGTGTGCTCCTCTATTCCTGCCTCAACATCACTTCCTCTGGTACATCAAACAGCACTTCCAGCGACATGCAGACCCCAGGTAAATACTGCAACAGCATTTTCTTCTGCTAAGCTGATTGCCTTTTGCATCCACTATGGATAAAGATGGAAGCAATTTTCTAACTCACATCTGCAAAAATAAGTTGAGGGAAGCGACAGAAGGTTTCCAGTGGTATCAAGCTGTCCCCCTTCAGTCATTCACATTAGTTAGTCACGTTAAGCTAGCTCACAAAACACAGTGACCTGTACTAGCAAAAGAACTTTTTGCAGATATAACTGGAGCTACACAGGGACATTTTGTTTCTTTTCTGATGCATCTACTTACTTTTGTTGACAGAAAGACATACCAAAGTAATTACTAGAATTATTAGAATTCTAGATGATTACATTCGGCTGTCAGGTTAGCAGGTGTACTGACAGAACAAAAGTGAGGCAGAGAGCATTTCAGGGAACCATAAAAAGGAAAACCTAAAAAACATGAAATATAAGCTAGTGCTGGTTTCTGTTACCTCTTTGGTAACTCTCCCCTATAAAAAAAAACGGAACAAGATCTACTGTAACAGAAATAAGTTGTTCTTTAGTGTTCGTGCTGTGCTCTGTTTCCATGGTGATCTATTCAGCATATCTAACTGTGTCCCTGGTGGGGAGGTCACAGCTAGAGATGTCTAGTTGTCTGTTGCAACAATATACTGTTGCTAAGATATAGGTAAAAGTGATTTCATTTCAAAACAATATTCATATTCAAATAGCCTAAGTCTGCTTTGAAACTCAAGCTAAATGTCTTCTGGTATTGTAAAGGAAATCTGTGTACTCCTCCTATCATTATTTTATTTTTATTTTCTTATCTGCTGCCACTCAGAAGCAGAAGTACAGATATCGGGCACTGCCCGATGTTCAGGCTCTCTCTCATAGGCTAAAGCAACACATTAGGGATCTTGTGGCTAGTACGAGAAACCATCTCTTCAAACTTAGACATTACCATCTCCCAGACTGGCTCATTCAGCTCAGTAGTGGAGCTGCTCTACTGTTATGGACTATTGAATATTATAAGGACTTGCTGGGCTATATGAAAGAGATTTAGTGCATCAGTTTCAAGCATTACTATGTTGATGGTCTGCCATGTTCCTGCTAAAAACTACGTCAAATTGTGCTTATATTTATCTGTAGTTTAGATCAGGTTTAGAGCAGTTACTAAATGGGACTTAGTTTATCTCCTTCTGCCTAGCTTTAGGAATACTTATGTCTCTTTAGATGGAGCAGGCATGCCTGTTTCTTGACCAGTTAAATAGACCTTTCTTTCCTTGTTTCATACAACAAAAAAAGACATTAGAATGTTTACACTGCATAATGCTTACAGTCTAAATTTACACTAGCTCTTCTAGGACTAGCTCTTCCCTGTTCTAGACACAGGGCTCAGGAGCATTTGGAAGCCAAACAAAACAGCTTCTGTTGAAGTAAGATTCTCTATTGAAAAATTGTTCAAGTGGATTAGTGGGGAGGTGAGCAATATATCACTACACTGCAAAGCCAGAGCTCCTGACTTCTGTGTTACTGAATTAATCAATACATGATACTCCTGAAGGTATCTTGAATGGAATTAGTTTCCCCTGCAAAGTGGTAGCTTGGTTATAAATTCATACAAATCCTTCCATTTCGGCACTTATTCAGTATATGCATTCTTCATTATTTTTGTGTTTGTTTGGTTTTTTTTTTACGAAAGGTGTAATTGACTCTTGCTGCCTGGCTTTAGATATGCTGATATCCTTTTGGTGCTGTTCCATGGAGCACTCTCTTCAGTAGACAGACTGATTTATATTAGTTATATGTAACTATGCTCTATTGAACTATTAACAAATCTGAGTCTGCTTTGAATCTGTTGAGTCTCTTGATTGGCAAATAGGGTTAATACATGGAAACTTATAATTTGTATAACCATGTAAATTGATTAACACAATTTATATAATCCTGTGAGACTAATGCATTACAACTTATTATTAATATTTATTAGGACTTGACATGACAGTAACTAAATTCCACTGGCATGAGAGATAGTTTTAGGGTAAACTGGTCTTGGTTTAATGGATACTGTGATGGCAACAGGGTACAGAAGAGGATATTCCTAGACTATATCCAGTCCATCTAGGAGCAGGGAATGCTCTTGAGCATCCCAGAGAAACAATTTTTTACCTTAATTTTACAGATCCTTGGAGCTCAGGTTTGTGTTGTAGCTTTTCACTTGAGCTGTTAGTCTGTTGAGTTGAACTAGGGTATCTGCGAGGGATGGATCTTTGCTTGAGGGTGGAGTACTTTGTCATGGCATGGGAAATGGAAGAGGACATGGCATTTAAAGCATGTTTGTAGCTCATCTCTACCTCTTTGCCTAGGAGTGAAATAGGCAAGTATGCCATCTACTGCCAGAGATCAGTAGACCGCACTGTGCAGACTGGTGAGCGGGAAGCCAAGCCCTCCCGTATGGAGATTGTATCCATCCTGCTGAGAAATCCCTACCACCACTCACTCCCCTTCAGCATCCCAGTGCACTTCATGAATGGAACCTACCAGGTGAGCTACCACAGCTGCCTTTCTTTTCCTTCCTAGAGGACTGAACCATAACCTGCCTCTTTCATGTGGGTGGGTAGCAGGCACCATGTTGTTTATATGTATCAGGTATTGGGACGTAGACGGTGTTTCTCTTCCTTGCCATTTTTCCTGAGGAAACTAAATAATCAGGCCCAGCTCCACAGATTTTGGGAGAAAAAGGTAGCTGGGGAAAAGGGAAAGCTGTTCTAAGTGTCACAGTATGAGAGAGAATGCAATATGAAGGGACAAAACGTGCAAGTGCTGTCACTGGAGCAGGCAGTCAATCCTGAGATGCCACTCTGTAGGAAACCAGGCGTCATTAGTTGTGCTATACCCATCAATGTTACGGTTCTTGAAAGTTATCCTCAATTAACTCCTCTTTCATTGCAGGTTGTAGGTTTTGATGGTTCCTCAACAGTTGATGAATTCATCCAGCGACTGAACCAGGAAACAGGAATGAAGAAGCCATCCCACACAGGATTTTCTCTCTTCACAGATGATCCTTCTGGCAGGAATTTGGAACATTGTCTGCAGGGCAACATAAAGGTGGCTTGTTTGTTTTTTTTTTCCCTCTGCTACATTCAGCACACATCTTTGAAGAGCTGCTAAATGGCTAATAATATTTTCCTAATGCAGCAAGATCAAATACATTGAGTATTGTCTATCTAGATTAGTATTCAGAGATGAGATACTGATACCTGCATGTGGGTCAAAACAGCCCCAGGCAACACTACAGGCTTGGGAGGAGCGTCTGGAAAGCTGCCTGGTGGAAAGGGACCTGGGGATGTTGGTCAACAGCTGACTGAATATGAGCCAGCAGTGTGCCTAGGTGGCCAAGAAGGCTCAATGGCATCCTGGCTTGTATCACAGACAGTGTGATCAGCAGGTCTAGTGCAGTGATTGTTCCACTGTACTCAGCACTGGTGAGGCTACACCTTGAATACTGGGTTCAGTTTTGGGCCGCTCACTACAAGAAAGACATTGAGGGGCTGGAGCATGTCCAAAGGAGAGCAAAGCCGGGGAAGGGCCTAGAAAGCAAGTCTTGTGAGGAGCAGCTGAGGGAACTGGGGTTGTTTAGCCTGGAGAAAAGGAGGCTGAGGGGAGACCTTACAGTTCTCTCCCACTACCTGAAAGGAGGTTGTAGCGAGGTGGGGGTCTGTCTCTTCTACCAAGTAACAAGTGATAGGACAAGAGAAAATGGCCTCAAGTTGCATCATGGGAGGTTTAGACTGGACATTAGGAAAAATTTCTTCATCAAAAGGGTTGTCGAGCCCTGGAGCAGGCTGCCTGGGGAGATGGTGGAGTCACCATTCCTGAAGGTGTTTAAAAGATGTGTAAGATGTGGTGTTTATGTGTAGATGTGGTGTTTATGGACATGGTTAGTGGTGAACTTGGATATGCCAGGTTAATGGTTGGACTCAATGAGCTTAAAAATCTTGTAGAACCTAAATGATTCTGTGATTCTATAATTAGCTCAGTCTAGTCTGAGATACGAGTTAAGACAAAGCATGTTTGTTTTAGTAGGTGATAAATTGGTCGATCTTTAAAAAGTCTTCAACTCCAATTTTAGCACATATTAAAGTTTAATTTGTCTTGATTACAAAATTGAAACATGACTGAGCTAGCTAGCATGAGCAGATATCACAACTAACATCAGATGTGACACTCCTAATTGAGACAAATTCATGTTAGCCTGTGAGTCTCTTGGCATGTCGATATAAATCCCATTTATTGGATTATGAAGTATCTCCCTGTTATCTCAAGATAACTCAGGCTTTCATTCTTGATGAGTGTGTTTAGGGGAGAAAGCTCTACTGAGTATGTCTTTCCTTTAAAAAAGAGAGGAGTGCCTCAGATCAAGGGACAAGGAAAGCAGATGGAGTATTAACACCTGCACCTATCATATGGAGATTTTTACCCATGCTGCAGCTGGATGACTGCCTTAAGTGGGCAGGCTAGCGGCCATGAATGAGGCATATCAAATTTTGGTATAAATCTGATACTGTCATACGTCATTGATGGAGGAGGAGCAGTAGTGGCATCTTTGAAGAGGCCCCGATGCCTGTAAGGAACATAAACAATCAGTTTTACACAGCATAAAATTTCACATTTTTCAATGGAGGGAGGAGAGAACTTTAGTTAGTTTGAAGAGGAAACTGCCACAGACTGATTTAACGGTGGCAAATTACATAATTTGCATTCATAGCTTGATACAGGTTAAATAATCTGGAGCTCTGCTGGTAATCAAACCTCCATTTGGAGAGATGAGATATTAAATGAAGGAGCTTGAGACAGTCAAAGGCATCATTTTTACTGGTTAACTGGTTATTATTTATTTGCCAAGGCAACCTCTGGCTTCTTAAGAGAGGATTAAGATATCTGATTATGTATTTCATGTGGCTTATGTTCACATTCCTCTTGTCAAGATGCTATCAAAAGAGAAGTAGGATCCTTTATTGTAAAAGGACTGGAATAACTAAGAGAAGCTGAATGGAAACAAGAAATTAACCATGATACTATTAAAAATGTCTGAGTTACAAAGTTGGCATCTAGAACCAAATGTTCCCAAGGTTTGGATAGTCACACCTAAGGGTTTGGTTTAGCCATGCGTGTAGACAAATGCTGTTCAGAGGATATGTCAGTGCTTTAGTTTTGCTTAGGAGGGCATGTCTGAAGAAAACCTACCAGTCATTCATATTAGCCATGCTTTGATTCACATTGAGGAGCAGCCTTAGCAGGAAATGGATTCTTTTTTATGTGAAACATGAACTGAAAGATGGGACCCAACATAGTAGTAGGATTTCAGGCCATTTTATCAGACTGAAGCCAGTCCAGAGGAAAACTCTTTGAAAGCCCTATAGTGCACGCATAGTCTTATGAACCCGTGGGTCACAGTGCAGATCTGCTCCTCCTGGGCTTTGCTACTTGCCAACATGGACATAGCCACAGAGTTGCTACCAGACTAGAATTCACTTACACATGTCCCCCTGCAGATTAGAGCTGGAGTTTACAGTTGGAAGGCACTAATTTTTACATATTGTGTAATAGAAAAATGAATTGTTTTGTCACTTTTAGCAGTGTTTGTGCTGATCCAGTCAGTTTCTTTATCTTCTGTGTTCCACGACACTTTTTTCACTTACTTTCCCCTCAAGCCTTGATTATATATTTCAACTTAGTTTGTCTCTCTTCTCTCTGTGATATTTTTTTAAGATATGTGATGTCATTTCTAAATGGGAACAAGCCTTAAAAGAATTGCATCCCGGGAAATATGAAGGTGGCACAAGAATTGTGAAGTTGACCTATAAGAACAGGTATGGTTCCTCATTGTTTGGCCTCACTACTGCTGTTAATTAAACAGTTCTAAAATGCATATATCTCTGTAGATAACTAATAATTTATAATACTGCTAGTGCCAAAACTATTTTAACTAAGATGTGTTCAAATCCTACATGAGATGTGACAACTTGTGTGTGGGGTATATGTATAAAAGAGGGTATATGGCCTAGAGGTAAAACCCAAACCACTTTACAATAGCAGAGTAGACTTTAAATGAGTTAAGAACTAGCAGTAGCACAATAAGGCATACTTGGCACAATAGTGTTTGCCTAAATCCTAAAACATAATTAAATAATGCATGTTAGGTGAGAAGAAGAGAAACCTAGGGGAAAAATCACCAGTGAAAATGAATATGCTGAAACTTGCAATTAAGTGAAGAATCATAAAGATTAAAAAGATATCAGTACAATGTTTTAAATAGCATGAGCTGTAGAAGAGACATGTAGTAGCAGTGTCCAGACTTTATAAAGAAATAAATATTAAAAGTTAGATGATGAGAGGTGATAGGGAAGTAAGAGACAAAGATCTAAATCAAAAACTGGAACAAGTCCATAATTCATAATAGAGACAGGAATTCTGAATTACAGTGAATGGAAAGCTGGGTATGAGAACAAGGAACAGCTTTCTGCATGTGAATTCTCTTGCAGGGAAAACAAAGACCACCCCAAAACCAAAAGACAAAAGTTCTGTATTAAACATATGAAGATTTTGTTGATTGTAATGGTGAAATAAATTTCTGTCAACTTTTTTATTTGGTGTAACAGAGGTGGAAGCAGAAGTTATTGCTTTTGACCCAGAAGGCAGTATTCATTCAGGAGTGAAACTTTGCAGTGTTATGGTCTTGGACTGGAATGTGCCTAGACTGGAGAGTAAGGATATTTTGATAAGGTCTTTCCAAGGCTGAGCCGTTCTAACACCAAGGACTCTGATAAGGCATGTGTAAGGTCATTATGGTCCTAATGGTGCTAAAGTGACATAAAAATAAACAAATGGATCCACCGGAATGAATAACTTGTGTAGTGTTGTGGAATATGTAGTCAGAGATGTAGCTTTAAATTAATATTTTAATTAGATGGTGTGAGCTAGAAATAGGCATGCACAAGGAATGATTCTGGGAAGCATTCCCCAAGCTGGTGTCTTCAACCCCCATTAGTCATTTTGCTATATCAGGTCAAAGAAAATTGCAAGTGTGAAGGGAATAAAAAGTAGTGGGAAGCTTTGATTTACAAGAATGCTTCTTCAAGGTTTGAAATAAAGCCAAACCAAAGACCCTTTTTAATAACAATGTAAGTGGTCAAAACAAAGCTGGCAAAAATAACAAGTCTACTTGGCTGCCATGTAGTAGGTTAGGTATGTAGAGCAGAGGTAGTTCTGTATTCTGTGATAAGCGGAGAAGGCCATATCTTAAATATTGCCTGTCTATGCTTGATGAAGGTGGAGGAACATTGTGTTAAATAAGGCTTCACTGTCTTGAAATGGTTGGCTTACAGAAATTAAATGGCTTCCAAAGCTGGGAAGCATATTTTGAGCCTCCTTGCCCAAATCTTGCTCATAAGGGAAGTACCTCTGCTTCCAAATCCATGTCCAGTACCCCTGCAATACATAAAGTTCACTTTGGAAAAGGAGGAAAAAACAAAAACCACTGTTATTTTTACTGACCTTGATTACAGTTACCACCTTTCTACTTCTAGTTCACGTATATTTTTGCCTTCACAATCATCTCTACTTTTTAGGTTGTATTTTAGGAGCCAGGCCAAAGGTGAGACAGACCGTGAGCGGTTGCTACTGGCCTTCCAAGTCAGCAGTGAAATAGCCAGCGGAAGGTTTCCTGTTAATAAGGAATTAGCTCTGGAAATGGTGGCTCTGATGGCTCAGGTGAGTATAGCTGTGGCCAGAAATCCTCGCTTTTGTCCTCCAGGATCTTCAGCTGTACACTGAGTATCTTTGACTAAACAGCTTATCGTTAACATAAGTGTTTTTTTCTTATTGGTCTGAATTGTACTGTCAAACCCATTATACCAACATATGTATGCTGTTAGAACACCTTCTGCTGTATGGAAGCTTGCTATAGTAGAGCCTCTGCTGTCCTCCTGAAGAAAAATACTGGAAGAAACAGTGAGTCTGGACTATCCCCAGAAGCACTCCAATTAGTGCCTTAGTAGAGACTTGGAAATAGTAACATGGAAATAGTAACACTACTAGAATTCCATTAATAGTAAAAACTGCCAGTCGACTTTTACTCAGGAAGACTGTCTTGTAGGATCCTCCATTAGACCTCCAGGGTTGCCTTTAGCATTTTACTACATAAAACACACGGTATGGGTGGTGGCATCATAATCAGGATAATACTTTCTTACTGAGCTGAAACGAATTATTGCGTTTGTTAAAGCAATTTAAACAGAGATGAAGAAGCTGGGAATATTGTCCAAACTATTTACAAATACACTGTTGTTTTAATTGGCCAATTGAAAATAAATCCCCAAAGCTTGGTAGTGATACCGAAGTGTCTCCCTACAAGAAGTAACTGGCCAAGATCTTGTTCAGCTTTCATAGATCAGTAAAGAATTCCTCGGGCAGTCACATCCTCAGTAGTTGCTCTTTCGTGTATATATACTATGGTAAATGCTGTAGACAAAATTCCCCAGCCTAATGGTGTCTTTTTTTGCATGACTAATAAACACAGTAATTATTGGTATAGGAGTTAATGAAATCTACTGCACTAAAGCCCCATGGTTCTGTTGCGCTATAATCTATGACATTGTCTTAGGTGGAATATGGGGATTTGGATCGACCGGGATCTTCAAGTCCTGGGGGAACATCACAATCAAAAATGCAGCATCTTCTCCACCAGGTCTTAGATAAATTCTACCCCAAACGCTACAAGCAAAACATTTCTCCTGAACAGCTCAGGTAAATTGTTTGTTCTTCTATATTTTGCACTGAAAACAAATTTTACTTGTAAAATTCTGTCTTTATGCTTAAGAAGTATCAAGGAACTCTGTCAAGATTATTTGACGTAGAAACTAGAACATAACGCAAGTGTCAGGAAAAGGTTTCTTTAAAAGAAAATACAAGTTAACTAATATAAAAAGAGCCAAATCACCGACTAATTTTCCCCTAGACAAGGAGTTTAAGCTTTTTGCTTCCAAATTAGGCATCTCATTTCCAACAAACTCTAACCTAAGCCTAAGATGAATTCTCTTTCTGCAATTTTTGTTTTACTCCTCCCCCCAAGTGTAAATTGAATCCAGATGCCTAATATTTGCAACAAGCCACAAAGCCAGGACATATGGGCTGCTTCAGGCCGTGCAGTAATTCCGGTAGGACGTATTTTGGCAGGGCTTTTTGATGTTCTGACTTGGAAATTCTCACACACAATACAGAGACCTCAACTACAGAATTGAAATGCAGCCACAGTTCTCAGCTCTAAATGTTTTAAAGAAAGAAAATGGTCATCTTCCAGATCTAAAACCACTTAGCAATGAAGTGGTGGAACTAACACAATTACCTCCTTTTGGAAACAAATTCCATCTGCATGTAGCAAAATAGCTTCCAAACCATCCCTAGTGAACCAAATCAAGAGTGAACTAACATATATTGTCACTCCATATAAAGCACACTACAGACAAGTTAAGATGAAGGTGAGAGTATAATAGAATGTGGAGACAAGCTGGGCAGGATTTTACTGTAACAGCTACCTGAGTGTTTGTAGTTATAGTTGTTTAATATATACACCAGTGAACAACCTTTATGTGACAGGGTTTCCTGAGCATTAAAAAAAGAAGTAGTGAAATCATTGGGGAAATAGACTAGATGCTAAAATAAACTCAGGTTGCACAACCCTCATAACTGACAGTTCTTAACAGCCCTGTCCGTAGTGCTGTATAAAATAGCTCTTTTGGAATAAGAGGTACATTTATTAACTTACAGTTCTACCTTTCCTTGGGAGACATTAGCAAATAATGCTGTCTTGTGTCTTGGATTCTGAAAGGCAACTGTCTGAAAGGCTTGCAACAAAGTGGATGGTGCTGCAGGGATGCTCTCCACCAGAGTGCATTCGAATTTATTTGACGGTGGCCCGGAAATGGACTCTCTTTGGAACCAAAATATTTGCTGCTAAGGTAACTGGAGCAAACTTTTTTTTCTGTTCCCGAGAGTGAACTAGCTGAGCAGAGATGTACCTCTGATCTCAGGTAACATGGGTTGAAAATGGTTCTAGTTCAGGAAGGGAAAAAAACAGAACAATACTCTGTTCTGAGTGAACAGCTCTGTTTACCACCATATATTTACATTTAGAAAGAAGGAAGGGAATAAGTTCTAAACACTAGGGGTTGCTAGCTTTCAGTAAATAAATACTGAAGGTTCCGTGGCTGCATCAGTTGATCATAATAGGGAGTGCTATCTCTTCTTACAATACTTGCCAAAGCTTTCTTGGGCAGGAATTTCCCCGGCCTTCAAGGCTGCAATGATAGATTAAAAAATACTCTTTTACATACCACTGCAGGGGTGGAAGGGAAGAGTCCCCTATAAATCACAGCTGGTAGCTGATGCTAGCTGAAAGGAGAATGGGTGTTTCAGTCCTGTTCTCTGCTGGACACATTGCTGGCTGCTTTCCTTGTCACATGAGAGGCAAAGCACTGCTAATGTCCTGTTGCATAGACAAAAACTAAAGTACATACCGGGTAAGCTGCCAGCCCACAAGCATCAGTGGGAAAGCAAAGAACAACTGGAGGGAGTGCTTCTCCCAGTAGCTTGTACTATTCCTCAGATCAACCCAGGCTAGAGCTCACCCAACTAATGTCTTAGCACATAAGAGCTGTCCAAGAAATCTTGATGGCATTAAACACCTTCCGGAACCCAGCAGAAACCTCCTCTGTTGATATCTTGAGATAGGTCTTGTTCATGGTTACATGTTTTTTGCTTTGAAGTCAAAGCTGCTATAGTTACAGAGTAAATTCTAAGGATGAAAGAGACCTCTTGAGTAAATGTGCAAGAAGGTTTTGAAAAGACTATTACTTCCACTGTCAGGAGTAGAAGCATAAGAGGTTACTGGTGTTTGAAGTTATTGTACTGAAGGATCAGAAAATAGAATAATTCCACAGAGTTTAAATAATGTTGATATTCCTCATGATTAACATATTGTGTAACTTTTCAGTAGCTGAACAGCAAAGCCCATGGCATTAGCCATGTACTAGCAGATTCCCAGGAAGGATTCACATCATTAGCCATAACAACATGTAACACATCTTTAACAGATAATTGATGCACCCTTCAGAATCTGTAAGAAAGAAAATTGCATTGATGATCATACTGGGTGTACTGGTATTATAGAAACCAGCAGGCTTCATTGCCCACCTGGCCATTGGAGAACCAGACCAGAACTGCTGTCTTGTTGCTCTGACCTAGCATTTCCTTCAGTTTTAACTACACTGATGGAAGTTAATTAGTCTCAAAGCCTTCATTATCATTTCATCTCTTGTGCCACTAGTCCCAGAATTTGCTGTCAATCCAAAAATGCTATTCCAGATTTTGAGAAAAGTCCTCTTAAAAATCAAACCAGGTCAGACCAGTAATGCCCTACTGAATTCTCTCTCATCTGCACTTTATTCATAACATCTTTGTGCGGTGGACAAGAAATACCTAAATCAGTAACTTTCTGTCTCCCTAGCCTATTTTGCCTTCCTCGTTGGAAGACTGTCCAGTCTGGATAGCTGTGAATGAAGATGGTATCAGCATACTGGACTATAACACTATGGTATGGTGAGGAACACTTTTCTTGAGGAACAAGAAAAATAACTTACCTCCTGCAGAAAGACATTCCCTTGAGTCCACTTAAAGTCACTAAAAGTTTGTCTTTAACTTCAGCTGGATCAAGAAGTTAATTTGTAGAAGCAAGAGATCAGGGCAGTCAGTGCTATGTTCAAATGTTACATAAAGAAAGGAAATTTACAGCTACGGTGTAAGGTGGGGTTTCAGGAAATGGCTAACTGCCTCCTCGAAGGGCAGCAAACATGCTCATACACCTTGCAAAGTCTCAGTGGTGTGTGCTTTGCTACCACCATCTGGGATACAGCAAAGTTTGGGCTATTGCTCTGAAGCAGTGAGTCGTTGAGCAAGCCAGGAGAAAACTAGAAATGCAGTTCTCGCTTGAGCTTTCTCTGCCTGCTGTTACCTGTAGAGCCAATGACCTGTACTGCCCATTGCTGCTGCAGATCTGGTGTTCTTGCAGTAAGTAGCCATTATAGTAGTTTAAGGTGAACATTTTTTCTTTTACAGAACTATGACTCTTTCAAACTCTCTGTTGTCTGCAGCACTTGAAGGTCTCTTACTCATACTCCTCTGTGCTGACGTTTGGAGGCTGTCGAGATGACTTCATGATTGTAGTTAGTCAAATGAAAGAAAGGAGTTCTGGAAAAAACAGCACTGAAAAGCTCCTTTTCACAATGGCACTTCCAAAGGTAATTACAAAATGAACAATGAATTTCTTTCCAGCTGGCAGGGTAACAGCTGGGCATTTTGTACAGGCCCTGAGGACTGGTACTTGTGACTCTTGCCTTAGCTGCATACATTCAATAAATCCCTTTAAAGCTGGAACATGGAACCTTTCATCAAGAGACTTATTCTACCTAACTCTTACAGACCTCCATTTCAAAACCAAACAGTTCCATGTGAGAAACCTATTTGTAAAAGTTATGCAGTCAGTAGGTTCTAAAACTCAAAGGGCACTCTTCCCTCTAAATGACTTAACAGTTAATAATTTTCTTTTTTTCCCCTAGATTGTTGAAGCAACACTTCTTATTGCCAGCTACATTAACTACCATTCGACACCTTCACTCCTAACTTCTACACAACCTTCCAGAAGCAAAACACCTGCTGACAAGCACCGGGAGTCTGAAAGTCGGTGCTTTTTCCCTTCCATGCCCCAAAACGCTAAGGGGCCCACCCTGCTCTGAGGGCTTCTTCCAGAAATGACTTTGGTGATTTGCGGGTTTGGGTTGTGTTTTTCTGGGGGGTTGGTTTTTCTTTTGGGTAGGTTTTTTTTTTTGAGTGTTGGTTTGTTGTTTTTTTTTTTTGTGGGGTTGGATTTTTTGTGGTTTTGGGTTTGTTTTTTTTTTGTTTGTTTGTTTTGTTTTTTTATTATTATTATTGTTTTTGGGG
>JANHFX010029654.1:49626-61984 GCA_027560015.1 Chloroceryle amazona
TTTTTTTTTGTGGGGTTGGTTTTTTTGTGGTTTTGGGTTTGTTTTTTTTTTGTTTGTTTGTTTTGGTTTTTTATTAGTATTATTGTTTTTGGGGGGTATTTGTTTGGGTTTTGATTGTTTTTATTGCACTGCTCTGTACTGAATTGCAGACTGCTACAATTTTGCTGGTTATACACCTCACTTTAATGTGGGCTTTGGTCCTTTTTTCCATAATAATAGACAAAGTTCCTTAGTATGGGTAGAGGCAGAGTTCTTTCTCTTAAAAAAATGTTGATTTGAGGACTGCGCAGGAGTTTCCTTTCCGTGCCACACTCTATCCAAAATACCATGCCTCAGGTCATTTGCCTGCACACCACTCTGGACACAGTACATCTGCTCTCTTTCCTTGCACCCATTCTTCTTCTGTCTCCTGATCTTACTGCTGTGTTTACAAGCACGTGACGTTTTCCTTGATCCCTCCCATTTCCAGCCTTGCACCTGCCTTTAGATCACTGCACACCTTGTGTCTGGAATCAGTCCGGATATTAGAACTCCTAGTGACCTCTTTTCCTCATCACACCCCCTTTCAGTTGTTATAATTTCCAATAATTTTCTGTTTGCATCAATCCCTAACTTGCTCACTTTCTACCTGAATTACACTGCAACCTCTGCAAGGCAGATTTGAGTGGTATATGGGCTTGAATCTGACTCCAGTGGGCTGAGAACACAGTCTAATAAGGAAAACCAGGTGTTAGTGGATGCTGTGGCATGTGGCATGAACCCTGCACAAGGGTGTATTCTGTTGAATACTGCCTGTATTAGGAGCTGCATATCACTGCATCAGAAACTAGATATACACTGAAAAGGCTATTACCAGAGTGTAAAGATTAACATGACATAGTCTGATCAGGTAGTTTAGACATAACTCCAGCTCTGTGCTCTGGTTGTGAATAGCCATTGTATTCAAGTTTTTACCAGTGTTTAAATTCAGTGTTGCCACTCCCAGAACAACTATTAAGAGAGTCTTTTTGCAGAGGCTGTGATAGTTTTTATGCAACTGTTTAATACAAACAAGAGAGCAATTTAATTTTCCCTAGAGCTATAACGACTCCTCCCTGAAACTGGTGCTAAAATTGAAAGACAAACTTCCAAAGTCCTTGCTCCAGCTGTGAAAGAAAGAAGACGCTGTTGAGAAAGAGGAGGAACTCAACTGGCAAGAATAATTCTGATGCCAGTCAAGGGTAATTTTAAACCTGAAATACAGAGCATAAAGTAAGAGTTCAGTGGTAAACAAGAATATTTTCAACTATAAGTGAAGGTGGAAACCTTGTGTCTCTGCGTGTTGAAGACTTGGAACAACTGGGACTGGAACAGTATCAGATGATGCCCTAGATCCTACAGAATGGACACACTTCTGGAATCAATGCTGTCCTACACAATGGATGAACAGCACATCTCTGCTGCAGGGCTGAATGTGTCATGTGCTCAACCATCAGACAAACACTTTCAAAGACTCTTTCTGTTATTCACTGTTGTAGATGTTTTGGGATGTGTTTGGAACTGCACAAAGGAAGACAAGGCATGCAAATTTTGTACTTTTTCTGTCTTTCAGCTACTGGAACATATCTTCCTAAACCAACTCTGCTATTCTGACTTGACAGAAGCTGCTCCTTTTGGAGGCCTGCTTTCTTCATGCTACCACAGCAAGGAGGAGGTATTCAGCAAACACGTACTCCAGTATTGTTCTTCTGACTTTCCTAGAGATTGTTGTTTTGTTGGGTTTTTTAAAAATCTGTTTCAAAGGGACTTTGAGAAGATTAATGGATTTTAAACATATAAAAGAAAAATAACAATTCTTCCTGAAAAGTCTGTGTCTATCTTGATGAGCATAAGGAAGAATAACTGCACTTTCAAAAGTGCAACTTCATAATAAATATGCCTTCATGGGCAACTTTTCCAAATTAGAACACTGTGAATTCAACCATTGGAAAGAATTCAGCAATAGCAAACCAAAGCTATTTGCAAATGAACAAACCAACCATACCAGTGTTTTTACTCCCTACTACCTGTCACCAACTTCTAAATATCCAACTAATACAGCAGAGCTGATACTTCAAGTTTTGTTTCACTCTTATGGTGGGTGCAAAACCATGAATTTAAAAAGAGTATGGGACAGACAAAATTAATTCTAAGCAATCCATTATCAGCAACTTTGTAACAGAAGAACCCCACCCAAACCACCCCATGGTGGTTTGTGGAAACAATATGTCATCCATAAGACAAGAGTTTGTATGGACACCTGATTTGCACATACTGTAAAGTACCCAGTTGTTAAGAACTTAAGGACGATCCCTTGAAGTTGTAAAAAAGGGTAGATATTTTCTGAGCCAAAAACAATTTTGAGAAGGTATGTAGTCTCTCTTTTTTTTTATTAGATACTTTTAAGTGACAATACATCCTGATGGTGTGGTCAGTAGTATTTATTCCCCCCTCCCCCTGCATACAGTGATCTTAATATAGCTGCATCAGTTTGAATACAGAGAGCATTACTCCTCCTCACTCAGTCACCCATGCCTAACAATTCCTCCTCTCTCTGAAGGTCTCTTTGGCAGCCTACTTCTTGTATCCCACCAGTAAAGCTGCTTCAGAATAAGCTGAGCTGTCATTGGTGCTGGGAGTGTTCAAAGCTTAAAGTCCCCAGCTCCCAGTCCAGAGGCTTTACTTGCCATACAGCACTAAGACTCATGTCCTTAGAGACTTGTACCAGAGGAAACAGGAAGCAGAGATGTTGAATAAGCGAGAGCTGTCCTAAAGCTCATTATTTTCTGCCATAACTGCACTTTAAACTGAGAAGCATGACATATAGAACTTTTTTCTTCCTTATTTCTTAAATATTCACAAATACTTGAGCATTTCAGGGACCACCCCACTCTAATGGATGCACATATACCTCCTATTTATAGCTTACCTGACTTTAGCCAACCCTGTGTAGAAGTCTGTATTTTGTATGATTCTGTGGTAGAGAAAACAATTATTTTAATCAGTACTTTTGGCAATGACTATTGCTGCAGCATAGAATGAGATGACAAAAGCCTTTGTTTTCCTAACTGCTGTGTGTATATAAAAGGCTGTCTGGGAGATACTGTGAGATTTCTGTTTGTTCTTAATAAAATGCAGTTAACATGAATTTAACTGTAGTATTCTCAGAAGGAAAAGTACTATTAAAAAAAAAAAATGGCCAAAGACTGTGTTTGGTATCCAGGCACATACCTGGAGCAGACCTGCCTCAGTAGATGACTGAAGTGCACTCCCATGGGGACAGGGTCTTCTCTGCTTCAAAAGATGGCTGAAACAGTCTTCCAGACTTTCTCCTGTGGCACAGGTACTTGGACATTTCTTCTGTGCACATTTTCAGGCTCCATGGGATTTATACAGCATAGTCAATGTTCCAAGCATCATCTTAAGCCCAAGACTCTGTCTGACATAATTTATTTTCTGATGCATTCTCCCCCTGTCTCAGCAAATCTTGCTGCTGCTATAGTGCTCCTCAAGGAGCATTTCTCTTCCCTGTGAAGAAACCTAATCTGGGTGAACCATGCCCTGAGCCCTAAGCAGCTCAAGTATACTACATGGTTCCTTGTCCAAGGACCTCTGTGGTAGTCATTTACACAGTCATGCTCGAGAGCCTGCTGCCCTTGTTATTAACAACTTCAGCCCTTGCCCAAACGCTTGTCCTTCCCAGTTCTGCCTTGCAGACAAATACAGTTCACATTAGGATGCAGCTTCACTAACTTCAGAGAGACCTACCAGCTCACATGAGGGCAGCATGAGGCCAACCCAAGATGTAAAGTATTTGTGAGAAGTAAAACCATAAAAAATGAAGCAACATAGACAACATTACCCAAAGCCCATGGCACATCCCCAAGCTGCTGCCTTTCACTTCGAGGAGACTACTCCCAGTGACATGAGTTAAACTTTGTCTTTCAAACTTCATGGCACCATGGGGGAAAAAAAAAAAAAAAATCACCACTACCACAGTGCACAATGGTATGTTGCCATGTTTTAATTACAGATTTTGTAGACAAGCGTAGCATGACACTATGCAAATTGAGCACAACCCCAAGGCTTCTGCCAACTTGCTGTTCTAGCTCTTGTTTTGACACCTTAATTGTCTCAGTTACCTTACTACGGAGTCATGGGGAAAAAAAAAAGAGAATACCAGTTAAAAGTTGCAGTAACTAAGCTCATAAATAAAGAATTTCCCAACCTTCAGTCACTCCCGAGAGCACAGCTCAATAAAACTCTACTCACACAATCATTACCATTATTTTCAACAACACATTTTCCTTTCTTGTGGCCTTTGACATCCCTCAACAGATTCAACTCCAGACAGGCTTTGGCTTTCCTAACTGCATCTCAGACAGCATTGCTGTATTCCTCCCAGGTTACCCTCACCTGCTTCCAGCTTCTGAATACTTCCTTTTTGTGTTCGAGTTTTGCCAGGAGAAACTTGTTCATCGATGCAGGCTTCCTGGCATGTTTGCTTGACTTCCTGCTCACTGGGATGGGCTGTTCTTGAGTCTAGAGGAGGTGATCCTTGACTATCAATCAGATTTGTCTTCATAGCAGAGGATTTCGAGGTTCACTTCTGTGAGTGACCTGACATTTTCTGTCACAACCCCATGAGCCTGTGCAGGCCTTTAACCTTAACATCACTGTACTGCTGCACCGCTTCCTACTCTCCTCGTTTCAAAAAGCCACAGGGCAGTTTTGCTTACTTTTCCAGGTGTCCCACTGAGTCCTGAAGCAAGTCTCATGACTTCCCCCCCCTATTTTATTCCACTTGATTGTGGAGCTGTCTTCCTCTGCTCCAGGATTTCTTGACAACTTTTGTACACTTCTATCAAGCAGTCCAGACGTGGCTTGGAGCTCTAGAATTTAAGTCAAACAACAGAGAATCAGGCTCTGAACTGGCTGTAAATGAGCTGGAAAGCTCTAACCTCCCACTAGTGAGACTGTCAGGCAGAGTAAAGGAACATGGAGACAGCTGACACAAAGCTGACTATCAGAAGTGTGCATGTATAATGCAGCAAGGTATCTGTACTTTATTAGCTTTCTTACATTAAGTTAATGGAGAACAGATTTCCCTTTTACATGTTCATTGAAAAATAATCCATCAAACTCCAGGAGGTGTTGGAGGTAAGAGGGTGATACAGGAATGCAAAGCCATTCCATAAGCCATACCTGCTGTGATGAAACCTCCAGACCCTAAAGCTGTCAGGTCAAAATACGTGGCACATTCTGCAGTTGGCTTGAAACTCTCACCACATCAGACATCCTCCCCTTTCTCAGCTGACAGTGTCAGCACAAAAAAACATCCACACCCCCCAACCCATTTATCTAGTCAGCCATACTCCCTCTAGAGACCTACCAAACAGCAGCTTTCCATACATTAACCCATCATCCTATTGTTACCTGCCCAGACACTGCTTACAAATTTAATTAGGCCTTTTGATAACTATTAGTGCATATAACAAGGAGATTATCCTTGAAGTTGTTGACATAGTTAGTGTAGGAACTTGATTTTAATCAAGAATTGGCTGTCCTTGAAGAAGAGACACCCTGAAAAACATCTAAACCAAACGGATTTGGAGATTATATTGGTTTTACACAGTTTTGTGCAATCAGCTAAACAACAGTTAGTGCTATCTTTAAGTTAACTAGCTTCATTATAATACTAAAAATCACCCTCCTAAGTCAGAAAGACCCTTGCCCAGGTGAAGACCCTTCCCCCGAGCATCTGTAGTAGTGGAAGTATGGAGTCAGCAGTACTATAATTGTATGTATATCACTAATCAATCATCATAAAGAGGGTGGGCTTGTAAATTGCTAACTTTGTAATAAATACAGCACAGAGTTTCATCTGGTGTGCTTGATTTGTGGGAAACCACTGAGCAGCCAGGCTTGTGGAACCCTGAAATAAATAAGCAATGTCTCTCCTGAGTGTGTGAGAATTTGACTTATTGCACACCGGGTGACAAATCTGCTTTTTTGGACAACACTCTAAGACCTCCACTCTGAAAAATCTACCTTCAGGACAGGGAATTTAGACACTTGGCCCTTGGCCTCTGCTTAGTACTGCCAACAAAAGGATAACAGAAGGCTAGCTGAAAACACCAATTCATTGATGGTCAAAGTATAATGATTTTCTATCCCTTCTAACCTGGACCAGATTAAAACCAGCGAGGAGGTGAAAGTTTCCCAGTCCCACAGTCCCTACGGTCCCATGACTTTTGAGCTCCCAAAACAGCATTACTGTGTAAAGTCCATCAGATGCCTCCCCCAGAAAGTGTTGCTTAAGAGAACAATAGGTCAAGTCAGCACAGAAGTGCTCCTGGGCTCAGAGACATGGTAAATTGTAATTCTGAAGGGTGACATAACATAACCCAATAAAGGAGATGCAATAATAGCAAATTATTCCTCTGTCAAGACTAAGCAACAAACTAACTTGCACGTTCAAGTGAGAATTACTGACAGGTAATGAATTGCAAGCTGACACAGCAATTTCCATACCTCCTTTGATGGTGGAGTCAACTCTACCAATATTAAGATAAATCCATGAAAATAAAACTGTTCAAAGTTGAGCTACAAAAACAAAATACCAGGGAAGCTACACAAATCCCAGACAGCCTCTCTGAAGCTGGAAAGGAGCATTTGTAACTAAAACTGGGTCCTGACGGCAGTTCTTTGAAATTCATTAGTTGTTGATTTCTAGCAAATCAATTATTTTCCCTTGGCTGTGTATGAAATATTTATATTCTTGTTAGTAAACATCTTTACAATCATGGGACTGGGTTAGAAGCAAGTATCAATGGAATAGTCTATTGATAGCCATCAGCATTTATTTACAAGACTAACTATATCCAGTCATAAACTGGATGTGGACTACAAAGTGACAGTCACCAGCAACAAGTGAATTCAGAAGGATGGAGAGGGCTGTAAACCTCAGCAGTCCAAGATGTAAGGTACCTCTATAGTGCTAACAAACTCTCAAGGATCAGGGCATTGTTGTGGCAGAAGAAAATCCATTGCAAAAATGGGATTATGGACAGTCAGAACGAGTTAGCAAGAGGAAGGGAAGACCGGGTAATGGTAAAGCAAACAAGTTATTATACATTAAGCAAACTGCTCACAGCTTGTACTGTGATCTTTGTCAATGGGTGAAATGGGCAAGTCATGCTAATGCCAAGGAGGTTTTCCCGAGCACTTCTGGCACACAGAGCTGCAAGAAAAATCAATTGCAGCACAGTGTCATAGTTAAGGTGGTAACACTGAGCATATGACTACACAGAAATCCATATGAGTCCTCAATACCCTACGCGAGCCAAAGACTTCTAGTTCACACAAACTCCTGGTTGGGTTCACTTTTACACAGCTCCCTGTTCTTTGAATGGAGAACAAATGAAAAAAAACATCCCCTGTACATAGTTCTGTGAGACTTCTAATAGCACCCACACCCTGAAGACCCAGCCAGGGAAAGGCAACTGTAATGGAATAAAGATAAAATCACACAGGTGCTGCGTCCACACAGACCACAGATCTGGATTTCTTCACCATTCAGTCAAACTCACCTGAAAGAGTGGCACAACCTCAGATATTCCCTGAGGATCTCCAGGGTCCTGGAGGAGGATGCACAGGTAGTAAATAACTTTTTGCTACAAGACAAACAGACAAAATTATCAGAGTTTGAAAATCTTATTAAAGTGCCTGGAGTTATCACAGACAGAGGATCTGTTTCAACTCATTGGACTGAATGCCTATCACCACAGGCCGCAGTCAGGTGTACAAATTTGTATCTATAGCTTTCTTCACTTTACATAACAAAAATATAATTTTACCCGTTTTTTTTTTTTCTATTAGATTTTTTACCTGAAAAAAACACACACATGCTGGAAGGGTAAGGTCTGCTTTTCTAGAGGAGCTTTTCAGAAAACCCCAGCAACAGGGAAAATCATCTTCTGTGTTGTCTATCTTCTTATCTCCATCTTGATTACTTATGGAGTTTGGCATCATGATTTGTAAGCAAGACACAGAACTAAAACCACTAGCTCAATGTCAGTGGCATTATCTAAGGGTTGGTTCTCGCTTTTTGAGGTTATTTTTTTGGCTTGAGCTTTCCTTTGAAGGTGGGAGAATAAAGAATAGAGAAATGTGAAAGGAAGCTCCTGATGTCAGTAAAGCTATGAGTGGTGCTGTAATTGCTCTGGGAAATCACACTGATGACAATATACTGGATGTGAGTGCACCCATGGACACAGAAGACAGACTGCATGATTACCATATGGATGGCTTCATTGATAACCACATCCTTCACCTGACCCATCTCAATGAAGGTTGTGCTCTCCTTCCCTGAAGCATAGGATGAAGTCACCTGAATGCCGAGTGAGCCAATGACCAGTAGGGATTCCTGGTCAACCTTCACGAAGTGCAGATAAATGACCAGGCCAATCAGTGTGGTGAAGATAGCAGCAGAAAGCACCATACTATTCTGTAACACAAGCCAAACAAGGACAGAGTTCTAGTCTTACAATTAATTGCAATTGAATTAATTGAGCCTTAGAGAAAGTAATATTGCACAGTAAACTATAATATTAAAGCTACCGTTACAAGGCAATTTTACTTTGGTGGAGTCCTTTTACTCACCTGGCTGGCTGGTATATGTGTAATGAGATTTAAATCAGTCTTCAAAATATGGCATCAAAGAATTGGGAGGAGAAACCGGAAACTGCTAGAAAATCCTATTCCCTTGTGACCTTAGTGTGGAAATCTCAACCATAGCCAGTTAGTTACATCAGTGATGGTATATTATACAAATGTCTATAGAGATGATGTCACTGACAGAGAAGTGTTCTGAAATGTTTATTAGGACTGAGGGTGGAGTCTTAGAGGGGAAGAATAATCTAGGAAAAAACACTGGTCTAAGTGGTTTCTTTTCTTTACAAACCACAAGTCTAAACTTGTTCAAACCTCATCTTTCCTCCTGCCTTGAATATCACCCTAAATAACATTTGCTTTCCCCTTTGCTTTGTCTGAGGATGAACATCTTTTGCATGTTGTAATTTGGGATTGCTGTTGTATAGTCAACAGGATCTGAAGACCTGGTAATAAATCCTAAAGGCCCATGACCTACAGCTTATTTCTCAGCCATGTTTTAGAGAGCTGCAGGCTGCATACACATGAATCAAAGTTAAAAGTGACGCTTCCTAAAGGACCAGAACTGCATGGCCCTACCACTCAAGCTGGGCCTGTACCACCCCATGAAGTAAAAAAACCATGGCCACATTCAAATGGATGGGATATGGGACTTCTCTGAAAGTCTGTCACCATTGAAAAAAAAACCAATCATGAATTACAGACACTGAAATCCATGCAGAGAGAGGTGTGATTTCCTGTCAGAAAGGAAGGATTGCAGTCATTTGTGTACAAGCTGCATGATGATCATGTGTGACCAAGCAAGCAGGTGGGGTAGATGCAACCAATAAAACTCGACCACAGCTTCCCTTCCAGTAAAGGAACTCGAACCACCATTTTCTATTGGAAACCTGACAACTGACTCATGCCTTGGGAAAGATTATTGTAAAAACTGATGTGCAACAGGCACAGTACGCTGGTCATAGTGAACTGCTTCTTTGGTCAAGCTACTGACTTGACCACTGGAGATATCACTCTGGAGATAACTGGTCTGAGTCTAGATGCTGCTCCTTTCCTGCACGTACAGGTCACAGATCAGAAACCTAAACCAATACTTCAGCTTTTGGAATCTGTACTGCTAAGGTCTTACTACCTCAGCCATGAAACATGAGCAATGACATTCACAATGCAGTGATCTCAGTCACTCAGGAACACCCCTTTGGGAAGTAGCAGTCACTCACCACCTTCAATGTACCCTTTATTCCAGATGCCCACAACTCATCTCTCCAAGAAAACATCTGCTATTTGGACTCACCACTCAACACCCATATGAATATCTATATCCTATCTGGCAAGAAGCTACAAACCAATGGAGGCATCTGAGAGCCACCAGGGCAGCCCGTGGGCCCTCCGACGCGAGCTAGCACAGCCGCTCTTTCTCACCACGTACTCATCACAGCCTACCACCTTGTCATTCCCAGAGCATGAAGGGAGCCCGGGTCGTGCAGGGGCCGCCTTTGCACCGGCTCTGGCCGCCTTACCTGGCCCACGTTGCCAGGAGCAACCCGGCAAAGCCTGAGTGCTCCGGGCAGGCCGGAGGGCGGCACGCAGTGCCACGGGGCCTCTCGGATACCAGACACCGCCCCTGAGGACCCCGCGGCCTTTCGGCGGGACGTACACTCTGCGGCGCAGCCGGCTCGGGGCCAGGACCCCGGGTGGCCCCTCAGTGTTTGAGCCGCGGAGAGGCCTGAGGGGTGGGGGAGGGTGTGGAGGCGGTTCCCCGCGGCCCGGGGGCGGTCGGTACCTCGCTGATGGCGAAAAGCCCGTAGGCCGCCAGCCAGACGGCGGAGGTGACGGCGCTGAGCGAGCGGAGCTGCAAGCGCGGGCAACGCACCGCCAGCTCCCGGCAGGAGGCGCTGTGCTGTCGGCGCCGCAGAGCGATGGGCGCCCCCGAAGCCGAACGGTACGGCCGCTCCTCCATCGCCGCCCCGCCGGAACCGGGCTCCGCAGTGGCCCGCCCGGCTCCGCGCCGCCGACCAACCACACACACGCTTCCGGCGCGATGCTAGCCGGGAGGGCGGGGCCGCTTCTGCTCGGCCTCCTGCTCCCGCCGGCGCTGGCACGCCGCGCCGGGCCCGGCAGTGCGGACGTCGGCCCGGCCTGACCCGCGGGGTGAGCGGGGCCGTGGAGGAGGAGGCGGAGCTGAGGTGAGCTGAGGGGAAGCTCTTCGCGCCTGGCTCCTCCGTGCCAAATGGCGTCTCCCCGGCGGGTCCCGCCTCTAGCGGCACTGCGGCGGGTGCGAGCCTGCAGCGCCCCGGCCCCCGCTGCCCGAGGGTGCTGCCGCTGGGCTCGCGCTTAGCTAAACCGCGCCAGGCGTCTGTCCTTGGTCCCGGGCGACATCGGGAGCTGCTGCGGTTTGCAAGTGTTGGTAATTCTCTGCTTGCTGCCTCTGGTCTTTAAACGGCATAGGTTTTGCTGGTACGTCTTTTGCCATGACAGAGACAGGCGGGATTTTTTCTCCATTTGCCTTTACCAAGTCCTGCTACATAAATGTATATTTTTGTCTGTCTCATCCTTCACTACAAGCTCTTTTTTTTTTTTTTATCAGTAATTTTTTTCAAAGTTTAAAGCAGTGTTTCCTGGTGCCGTGCTGCTTAAATACCTAATGAACTGGAGACTTGGCTTTGTGTGCAGAGACTTCATGAGCGTTTGTATTGTGTTCTCTTTAGTACTTTTCAGTTGCTGCTTTGTATGACTTGCCTGGCAGTGATGTAAAGCTGCAGGCCTGTAATTCCCAAGCTATCATCCTTTACTCTTTTTAGTTGTTCCACCTCTCCCACGGTCCTCGAAATGACGTGAAAGTCTGAAGTGAATAAATGGGAGGTCTGGTGTGACAGCCTAGGAGATGGGGACAAGGAGGAGGGGAGAGTAAAATGGGAGGAGGAGGTAGAAGAAGAAAAAGAAAGAATAAGGAGGTCAGTGAAGGAGAGAAAAGAATTGTGAGCTCTTGGAAGAGTCTTCATGGTAATTCACCCTAACAAAAAGACGTGGGAAATCTCTGAGATACAGAGGTGAGGACTTTTAAATCTTAAGATGAAAAAGCAAAAGTGTGTGGATTTTTTTTCCTGTCACCAGCAAGTCCCAGTTTAACCATGTGTGTGCCCTGTCATCTCATGAATGCTGCTGGCTTTTCTTTCAAACATGTACATAAGGTGTACATTTGACAGGAATCATGTTGCCTGGTCACAGAAGGGAAAGATGGGGACATGTACTAAGTTTATAAATCATTCCTTAATCTGCAACACTTCTAATGTGCTGGGAATAGGAACAGCGAGAGCTTTCAGAAATTTTGAATTGTCTCAGGCCAAGATGCCCCCAGATGGACAATTTGAGGCAGGTGCAGGTGAGGCGGCTGTTTTCAGGCTGTATCAAGGGTAGCAGATGAAGAGCATCGCCCCAGTTTTTCTTCCGTAAAGCCAAGGAGCAGCGTTCCTGCAAGGTGGCTCTCGGGACCCTGGTGCAGACAGCACAGGCTCTCGAGTGGGGTGGCTTTGCCCCCAGGAGAGTTAAAAGTTCCACCGTTTTTCGCCGAGATTCGTCCCCCAGGGCCTGGTCTCTCGTAGCGACGGGGTTTGGAGTACCAAGGGTGAAGTATTCCCTGGGCGCGCTGTGCTGCTGCCCCAGCCCC
>JANHFX010029655.1:0-20440 GCA_027560015.1 Chloroceryle amazona
CTTTTTTTCATCCCCCCTCGTTTTTGTCAGAAGAACACATCCCACTCACCAAAAATATTTATATTTTTCGTTACACCCCCCCCCCCCCCCCCCCCCCGAAGATTAACATGAAATAAAACATTGTTTAAGACCAGCTTTCTCACCTGGAACATGTTCAGCTCAGAAGTCTATTTAGAAAAGAAGAAAAAGTCTCTTCCCCTCCCAAAAAGCAGAGGAGGTGCTTGTGCTACATAACCTTTTTACTTCATCCAAAGTGTGTCTGCACTGTGGATTTTGTTAGTTGTGATGATTGTCATAAGCTGTACATTTATTGATGTTTACTTGCATTGATGTTGTCATTTCACTATAAATGGAAATTAATGTTTGCCAGAAGACTCAAGGATCATATGGGCAGTGTCACATAATGCTTTCATTCCATTGGGAGGGTAACTAAAGTGAATAGCTTAGACTACTGTCTCACTTTTATTTGTGTAAAGTTGAATGAGGTCAATCCCCTATGCTATGATTTTACAAGAATCAAGCACGTGTTACTGCCCAATCCGCAGTTCAGGTCAGAGCTTCATTCTTCATAGTTCCTTAAGAATGAGCAGGTCAAAAGCCTCCCTTGGTCTGTGATTTTGTGTTTTTATTTCCTGTTAGTTGCTGAAAATAGCAATAAGTTACTAATAACAGAAGAACAAATCCTGATGCTCCAGGTTTTATTGCATGAGACTAGGGTGAGTTATCAATCCTCTTCTAGGCATCCTGGTGAATGTTAAAGTGGGTCTGTTTTCATAGACCTACTTGTGGTAAGGCATGAGTGTAAAAGGAGCTGAAATCTTGCTTGGAAGTACAAGTCCCTTCTCATGGATGCCACGTAAAGAGAGAATATTTTGGGAGGGATACTATGTGCTGCAGCCATTCCTTACTGACATTTGTGCTCGGTTCTCTGTACAGCACTCTGTATGCATGCATTTAGACAACACTGTTTCTTTAAAAACAAGGGTAAAGCTTGAAATAGGAACTCTGTAGCTTAGCATATTTGCTGAGCAAAGGCTGAAAGGCAGCAGGGAGGTAAATCATTGTTGTGTGCTGAAGGGAAGCGTGGCATTACTTATGAATGACTGCATGCATGGCTGCCTGATTCAATGAATGAATCACCCAGAATAAGACTGTGCAGCTTGAATGAGCACAGAAACTGCTCTGATTTTCATTTATGAAGACTAATCATAAATATTGTATATTCTACAAGGCAAGGAAGGAAGCAAAGTCAGACCTGGTTAATGTGTGTTATTTCCAGGGCTGACTACATTGGATCACTGCAGCATTCATCCCCTGAGATCACCTGTGGGCATACAGCCCTTCTAGTTCCAGCATCACAAATATTTCACCATGCTGAGGTTTGCTGACCTGACAGGCTGCATCACACACACATTCATTGAAAATAACAGTGCCACTGGGGAAAAATTATACTATCAACTCTCACTTATACTAGAGATTTTTAAAATACAGGGATATTTTCTAATAAATATTTCCATGTTGGCTTCCTTTATCAAATAAAAGTATGCAGAGCCTAAGAGGCCACCATTTATAAGGTGTTTATAGCATGGCAAATAGCTCAAGTCAGACTATCTAAGTCATCACTAATATTGTCACTTTCAGCTGATATACCACATTTTTGAGCTTTGGAAGCTTTCACAGGAAACAGATTTCAAATGTTGAAGTATTGTCTGCACTGAGGGAGTGTGTTATGGCTAGTTTAACTCAAAAAGTGGAAATTACATATTGTAGAATTAAAGTTTTCACAGTATTATTTTGATTTAAAAAAAAGAATTATCAAAATAGCACCATATTTTGTACTCTTTAGCCTCTGCTTGAAAAACAGTTTTGCTACTTTTTATAATTAACAAAATTTACTATATCACTATGATCAGAAGTTACTCTGTTACTTCAGTAAAAACAAATCTTCATTAATAGCAAGCAATGATGGAAATCCACGCAAATACTTTTAATATTTTAAGTGCTCCAAAATCTTTCAGAACATCGAGTTCAATTTCAAGCTCTATGACTAGAAATTGTTTTCTACTGATGAGTGGTGATGCAACAACAAAAATGACATTATATTTCAAGAAACCACTTTAAAAACCATAAAGACTGAATTTCTAAGAAGAGACTACAAATATATCTTTGCTGGGTATGCCAGATGATTTTTAACTAAAAGACACTGTGTTTCTTTGGGCTTTGAGCCTAGGCAGATATAGATGTAATACAGTTGTGCTTTACAAACATGTCACACACAAAATCTTTTCTGAAATTAAATGATAAGACAGTATAAAGCACAAAACATAAACTGCAGAAAAGACAGTACACAGACAGTGGCAAACAAATTCAGAGTAAAATTTTAAGGCTTATATAAAAATTTACATTTACAGAAACAATGCAGCTAACATGAAAGAGGTTCTCTATTTGTTTTTTCAAAATGTGTTTAAGATGGAAGTAGGCTGCCCCTGATGAAATGAACAGAAGCTTAAGGAGAGATGAAGGTAGAAAATTAGTAAGCAATTAGACTGTGCATGCTACTCTGGAAATACTTAACCTGATCTGAATAAACTGCCTTTGAAGAGCTTTGTAGTGGAATTAGCAGTAGCCAACATGCAACTGTACATACAGAGCCAAAGAACATTTAAACGTATGTGGGCAAGCTTTGGAATAGATCATGGCTGATACCATGAGCAGAATTATTGCTCACCAGTGATAGTCAGATGGACACTAACTTGGTGGTAGCCTCAAAGACACTTGCAGAAAATCTCTAGTGCTGCTGGGAACATGCCTCAGGCAGGTCGGTGGGAGCATTCATGTCAAAGGAGTCCCTCTCTTTTAGCATCAACTCTAATGTAACTGACTCTGGCTACCAGCAGAGCTGCTTTCTATCAACCAGCTAGGGCCTGTGCTCCAGAAGTAAGAGACTCACATACTAGAACACCCTTTTCTGCATGATCCAGGTTACATGTGGGACAGGGAGATTAGTTACTAAAAACACAGATGCTCACCACATGATTTTCTGTGACCACAGGCATGACCATGGCTCCTCACTGCTTCTCTGGGCACATAGCTGTTAACATCTGGCATGAATTTTGTGTAATATGTGCATTGGTAATGCAGATTGGCATTTCCCAGGACATGACATCTAACATTTGCTTCTTGTACCCAGGCAGGACTGCTCTTGCAGAACATGGGGGCTGGAAGACACATGCTGCTTATTTCAGAGACCCAAAGGATAGGGAAGTGCTCACAGATGAGAGGTGACTGTGACTTCCCAACGTGCCTTTGCAGATGCATTGTATTTAATATGCTGGGATCAGTAGCTCTTGCTAATTAATTTCTTCTGCAGATGAGGAATCATGGTGCCAGCAGCCCAAATACATTGTCACTGCCAGCCATGCAGTGTAGGTGTACCACAGGTGCCACAGAACAAGAATTCAAGAGTTAGATGCAGCTTACAAGTTGCAGAGAACCATGTTACTTATGGATGTTCTCCATTAGCTCTAGATCTAGAAACCTCACCCTGTTACATCCCTCTATACTGCAGCTGATTGTCCTACAAGGTGCACACTCCACTTTCATCTAAGCATGAAGCTAGAGACCTGCACAGGATTTCCAAATCCCCTCCAGCTCATACACACAAAACTACAATAAATAGCCTGTGAAAATGGATGCATAAAAAGCAATGTCTTATTCAGACAAATTATCTTATGTAGGCACATGAAGATAACTTTGTAAAAGGGTACCCCAACACATTAATGCCTCCTTGCAAACATGTAGACACAGCTATGACTTGATGGTTGGCTACCCTTGTGAAACCTCCTGTTGGGGCAGTGTTTGACCCACCAGCAGCTCCTGCTTCCCAGCTGTTTGTTGCTCGGGCTTCTCTGCACAGCAGCTGCTTGTGCTCACACACAGCTTTTAGGACTCTGCTGAACCGTGTCTCCACTGATCAAAAGATATATTTCCACTGACTGTTTGCTTGGCACCACGGTGTCTGGCGGTGGAGTACAGAGCTGTGTGACAGTGCCCTCCTCCTGTTGCTGAGCTGGGGGACCAGAGGAAGAGAGCTGAAGTAGGGATCAGAGATCAAGTACTCTGAAATGCATCAGAAAGACTTGTTATGATAATTTAACTTGCAGTGTTATTCAGATCTAAAGTACTCTCACTCTCCAGTTCTTCCCTGGGGGTGGAAACCTGTATGAAGTGCAAATAAGAGATCCAGATCTGAAGCTTGTATGCCTCCAGGTCTCTGCTTGCCTGTTAGGGTCTGGGATTTAGATTTAATGGAGTTCAAAGCTGGAGCACTAGGAAGCACAGGTCTGCATCAGGAAGGAGACGATTCCTTCTTTCCCCTCCAAACCAGTGCAGTAGAGCAAATGGCAGCTTCTGCACAGGTGTTCCCACTTGCAGGTGTGGAGATGCTTCTGGCCTCAGCTATTTTAGAAACCAGGTTTCCAGGTCAGGTCTTGAATGTATTCTGAATGTATATTCTTGCATTTGCTGCCTTTCCCATGACTTTCACTGGCAGATCATATAATGCAATACTGAATGGCTAAAAAAATAATATAGGTATCAGTTTTTATACTTTCCCTTTTGTTTCATTCCCTCAGTTCAATTTCTTGGATCTGTTTTAGTGTGGTTGTATCTAATCAAAGAGCTCTTTCAGTGAGGAAGTCAGTCCTTTAAAAAATACTCACTTCTAAATAACTGAGTAGGATGAGTCATTTATCAGGAAAAAGTTAAGAATCACAAATACTGACTTCAGTAATGCATTGCTTTTGCTGGGAGAAATTTCTTTATGACCTTAAGACTTCCATAGCAGCATAAATATTTTAAATGTTTGAAGCAAATCAAATAATCTTAGTTAACCCAGGCATTAAAAATGCAGCAGTGAAAGGAAGCTTACTAACAGCTTTTAGGCATAGAATTATAGTCACAGTCATGATTGTGTCACTGCATGGTCATAACTTTCCAGGCGGATTTACGGCACAACAGTCACCTGCTGGCCAAAACACAAAGAAGTGAAGCTGGGACCTCAAGAACAAAAAATCACAAACCACGGTTTAAACTGAAGTGCTATAAATACTGAATGAATCTTGTCTCTGTGGGTGAAGCCTTTCATGCAGGGAGTAGCATCATCACGCAAGATATATCTTAATGAACAATTTGCAATACTGTTATAAATCATGCAAATTTAGCACTTCTTAGTGTGGTAATCACAGTTTGATAGGCACTCCATATCAAAATACAAGGTAGAGAAATTTTGGCTGCATCTATAATGATAAATAAAATAGGGTTGCTTTAGTGGACCTCCTGTGGGGGCCAAATAATTACAAAATAATTTCAAAGAAAAATAATTGGAAAGAAAGATAATTCCTTTGTTTAGGGGCTTTTTCAGTTGAAAAAATAATGGTGTGTGGATTGGCCTGCAGGCTATCATAGTGGCATTTTCATAATGTGAAACTGGAGCTATGTGCTGCATATGTGTGTAGGAGACAGAGTTGAGACTTTCATGTACAAAACTTTAAAATCCCCAAATAAACATGGCCCTACTGAAGATCAAGCAAGCATTCTTCCTGATTACTTTTCTTTCTGGTTTGATGTATTTCTTGTCTATCTTACTTGAATGTGATGCTTTGAAGGTAGGAGCACCTGGCAGCTGTGGTTATTATTGTGAATTCAATAATAAACAATGCTAGGAGTGATGTGTTTGCATGTTGTATGTAGAAAAAACACTTCAGATCTAGATCAAATGTGGATCAGCTACACATCTCATGTCTTGGACCAAGCACTGGATTGGACATGGCCTTTCAGAGGAAGGAGATCCATATGTTTTGAATATGATGCATGCCACATCTTTGTCACATGTGTGCCATGACTTCATGAGAAATATAATTTCTTAACTCTTCTGGTGATTTTCATCGCCCTTGGACCTGTATGTACAACATTTGCTGTATGAAACTCATTTATTTAAGCATTGTGGGTACACAAAGATCTTCTTGCACAAGCAATATTGGCAGATCAGAAAACACTTCCATGAAAGCAATGATGCATGTTTTACTATACACATTTCTGATCTTTTCTTGTCCCACAGAGAGAAGTGCAATGAAGAAGGTGCTGTAGCTCACTCTCACTGCAGATGGACTCAAATTTTATCACTTTCTTATTTACTCTAGTTTTCTAAATATTTAGAAGATTATTTGAATAATTTATCCTTTGCTTTGAGCTATTGTTATGTAAACTACTGCTAGGGTCATCTTGAAACATTTTATTTTGAACTGGAAGAACACCCATTGTCTTTATGCTTTTTCATATCTTAGTCCAATGAAATCTAATTGTTTTTACTTTAGGCTAATGTTACAATATTTCCAATATTTCCAATGCCTAGTTTATTTCAGTTATATTCCCAGTCAATGTCATTACTAGACTCAGGGCTGCCCAGAACAGACAATAAGACATAAGCCGTTCCTTCTTTTCTTTCACACACAGTATGATCTGAACTTTATTTTGGACTGTTAAATGAATAAATAGTTGGCAAGGTGAATCAGGGTTGAAAAATCCATCTCCAAATCTTAACCAACAGACTTTTCAGATCAGTTGTCTAAAGATAAATGAACAATATTATCATTTTCTTAAGACAAATACTACTTTGGTCTATAGAATAAACAAGCTTCCTCTCAGCCCTGTCATATGATATTCATGCTGGAATTCACTCAAACAAGAGTGCATTCATTTCATAATAAATAGCTGGTGGTTATACAACACCTTTGACCACAAAACCTTCTAAAGGCTGTGTTGTGTTTCTTCCAGTTACAAAAAAAAAAAAAAAAATCCAAGCAAACCAAAACAGAAAAAAGTGAGACATAAGTTTAACAGCATGAGTAAGCTGCAAACACATGACACATATTTCACAAGAAGAGGCCAACTTTATCAGAGGAGTTATATTTTACCCATTATTTGCTTGAAGCAAGCAAACACCAAACACTCTCAGCACATTGCAGGGAAACTGAGTCACAACATATAATTGACCAACTGTCACAGAAACTGTTGTTGGAGATGACTCAGAATCTCTTGTCCTCCAGTTCTTAATTCTCAGACTTCCTTTTCTGTGTGATCTGCACGAAAGCAAACAATAGTTGTATAGTTTTAATCATATATGTATATATATATATATTCTTTTTTTTAAGGAAAAAAAATGAGGGGCAATTTTATCAGGGTTTGAAAATGTTGACATTCACTTCAGCATATGAAAAAGGGCTTAGAGTTCAGGGAACTCTTGATCTGAATCTGTTTCTAGGAATCTGCAAAACAAGTTTGTTCTGGTTATTAAATTAATTGTTTGGATGACCACAAGAATATTCATGGAAAACATAAGTAAATCATGAAAGTCTTATGGTAGTTACCATGAATAGTCATTTATCTGAAGCTTCATCTGGGAAGTATGTTCATCATTCATTACTTCAACATTGTCATTGCACAAACAGATAATGCAAACAAAACCATATAGCCTAAATGACATGTTGCTTACCACTAATGGTACACAGTGAATAATGCTGAAGTGCTCTCCTGGCAGGCTATCTGCAGAGCAGGATGTGTCCATCTAAATCATGCCATAAACCCCCAGAACTGCAGACAGACAGGGAGTGTTCCTGAATGACTGGCAAACAGGAAAAAAAACAACGAACAGTCATTGAGGGAAAGATTTGTGATATGTTACATGATATCACTTGCTCTTTTATCTGCACAGGTTTTTTTTCTAGATATGAGTAAACTTAGCCAACATTCCTCATAAAATAGTAACATGAAGTGAAGCATGAAAGTCATCAAGCTAATACAAGTATAACTGATCCATAGCAGTCTGTGAATATAGCTGGATCAAATGGAGTTTTGAAAGAGTTTAGATTCAGCATTTTTGAATCTTTCAAGGTGTGTTTAAAGTTATCTAGGAAGCCACAGGCATCATTCAAATCTGTCTATTTTTAGGCTGCATTCTATATAGGCTTACTTATGAAGGTTAGAGCGTGGATGATAACACATTCTGCTCTCTAAGCTTAGTATGAATTCCCTATACAGGTGCCTTTTTCATATATCTTACCTCAGACATTCTTGCCACAACTTTAGTCCTCTTATAATGATTTACACCACTGCAAAGTACAATTGAAATATCATCTCACCATATCCTAACATTTCTATATATTATCTCTGCTCTCTATATATTATCTCTGCTCCAAAAATCAGGGCTCATAGGCCTAATCCTAGTGATGTGTTCTACATGTAAAGCATGCATGCATCCTTAGGAACTTGAAGTGCAGAGGCATTTGCAATCCTAGCAGATCCAGTCTGTGCCTTAACATATCTAATCCAAAATTCTACCTTCTAATTGAAGAGATTTCTAAAAGATGTTATACTTTTCTGGAGGCAATATTTGAGAAATGTCTGGTTTATGCCTTTGTCAACAGTGTAATTCTGATATTGTTTTGCAAATCTAGATTAGCAATATTTCCAGAGAAAAAACATACTGTTTTATTTTGCACTATTTAAAACTGAAGGGAGCTGTGATGGTGCTAGCACTCATGGTTATTTCAGGCATATCTGCAGAAATAAACTGCCCAACTGGACCTATACATTCCTCTCTACAAAAGAGATTTTGCTGTAATGCTCCAACACAGGTCCCTTCCTCTCTTTACTTCCTCATCTGCAGCTTTGATAGTGCTTGTTCCTTAAACAATTATCAGGAAGACATTTCTCCGTAACTGGATCTTTTTGTCGAGGTCCCTATCACTGCTAGCTTACTGTGAGAATGTACTAGAAATGCAGCTTTCTTAGAACACAATGCTATCACTGGGAATCATGGTATTTTGAAGTCAGTTTTAACACAGTGACTGCACAAGACCCAGCCACCTGAGTAGAAGTTACTTGTCGGTGCTAAGTTTGTCTCCTGAACTAACTCTGCTCTACTGGACTATCACTGCTCTAGTGTCCATCCCAGGAAAAAAATCAGAGTGTTTGATTTATCTTTTAGCTCTGGAGACTTTCTACATCTTGCATCTCATTAAACCAGACTTACTTTTCTAAAAATGGAGCTTGGTACTCTTAACACTTGATTGAGTGCTTCTAGTCAATGGAAAACTTGATATTTACTGCAGTAGCCTTCGGTTTATTCTCTCAATTCCTCTACTATTTGAACTAGTCAATCTTAGCCTTTTTTTTGGAGAATAAGGATTTGTTTTTATGCCAGTCACCTCACCCCCAATGAATCTCCATCCATCCCATTGGAAAAAAGGCAGCCTAAATCCTTGACTAACCATTCAAAACTGATGCTAGATTTTACCTTACAACCCTTACATAGAGCATGTGGACTTTGGACATCGAGTTTGGAGGAGGAGCTGTGACAAACTACTTAAACCCAGATGGGTTTATGTTTTGCTGAGACATATGCTGTTATTCACCCTGAGGAGAATGGGAAGGCAGCAGAGAAGAAGTGGGACAACTGAAGTAAATGTAATCAGTAGCATTTTAATGCAGTTTATAACCTGAATCCAAAAAACACAGAAAGTATTTTTTAGTTACTTGATTTGGCTGAGAGTCACTGAAAGGGAAGTTACTTAGACTTTTTAAGAATTTGGCAACAGAACAACTACATGTGAATGATGTTGCAAGGGAGGATATAGTACTGAGACAAAGATTTCATATAGATAATATTTGGCTCCAGACTTGCAAGATTTGGATATGTCCAATACAAACACCAAGACACTAACAGGAAAGATCAAATACATTCAATCAATTTTTATTACTTTATAAACACTGAGAAAAGACTTCTAGCCAGCTGTGCTGCTCATCTGCTCATAGGTACCTGCGAAGTTGGAACCCAAAATCTGAATTCTCTCTTGAAGATTTCCACCTTAAAGTACTTCTGTGAAAAGCTAATATTTACACTATTTTTTTTTTCCATTTTTCAGTTTGCAGCTGCTGCAGATTATTTACCACATTCTTGTGCAGAGCTGCAGGCTCGTTGCTTGCTGACCCTGCTTGCCCATTGAGCCATGACTAAGTTGTCCCCCGATCCCTGGCTCCAGCAGCATGAGAGGACATGTGCCCTCACTGAAGCCCTGTAATTTTCATAAAATCAGACTGATGTAGTATTAACCCTCTAAAGTTTGGATATTTGTGGTAGAGTCCCCGAAGCACCTTTATGTCTTCTGCCTTCTCAATAAAGCACAAGGCATATGCCAAACTAATATCCTATCTATGCAGCTGTAATGAAACCACTGTGTTCATCTTGGTCTTTCAGGTCAGGCCTCAACTCCACTTTGGCTAAGTCAATTTTCTCACACCTCAACTCCTCAGTTGGAAAATGGGGCCTTTTACACATTGACAGCTCTGTCAATTTGTGTTGCAAATGGTGAATTTTTACATACTTCCAGCAAAAAACATGATGGTGACCTTCTCCGCAAGAGTGAGGGCAGTGGGAACCTCCTTAAAAGTGAAGTGTCAATAATAATGCAGATCACATTTTCAAAGCAAAACACTGTAGTAACCACAGCAAAGACATAGACACAAACCCAAGTACTATATATTTGGGCCTTTGCAATCTGATGAAGGCAGAGGATAATGAAAAACCCAACGTGCTATGGGTAAGAAATCTTGAAACTGTAGTAATGAAAAAGTGTTTTCAGCACCTGTCCGTAAAGACCCCAATGTGTTCGACTGTGGTAAATGTGGTGGAGGTCTCATGTGTGTCAGACTGACAATGACATCATGGTGAGACACAACACTGTTGCCTCAGGCTTTTCTTGTCTGAGCCTTACTTTGCCTCCAACAACTCCAACTCTTTTTCTTTAGCCTCCCACAGGTGGAGAGAGAAGAGGGGAACATTGTCTTACACAAAGTGTTCTGGAAATAATGATTGCCTCTTGGTAGAGATGGGAGACTTGAAAAAGACAGCTAGGGCAATTCATGTTGGCCATGTACTACAGGCTAAAAAGTAAAAAAAAAAAAAAAAGAAGTCAGAATAGCCTAAGAATATTTTGCAAAACAGAAAGATATGATCCAGAAAAATCCGTTACGAGTACCAGAACTCCATTCCTATATATTCACATGACAGGTATACTTTTTGCTGTTACATGAACAATCACCCTCTAGCAGTGCCATCCTTTATTGGATAATCCACTAATTACATTCTAAATTACACACTGGCATTTTGGGAGATGTTTTGTTCATAGTTCCCTGCGTTCTGGGTGAGGTGAAAGCAGGTGTAGCACAAAGAGATTGGCCACAAGGGGTAGGTGCTCTGAAGTCTGCTTTTATTTAGGAACAAAAGACAGGCTGAAGTTAGGAAGGAGGAAATATATACTGCAGCTGTGCCAAATATCTAATGCACCAGCAAAAGAGGAAAGGAAGTTTAAATATGGGGAGGCATCTCTAGGGAAAAGGCCCCTTAAAGAAGAGTAGAGGAACCCAAGACAAGTCTGTTCTTGATTTGAAGGCCCATAGCATAGCAGCCTGCTGAGAGGAACCGAAAGTGTCTCTTTTGTAACAATGGGCACTTTGAGTGTTGCACAACCAACTGAGAAGTATCCTGGGACAGCATGAGACTTTGGTAGATAAATACAGAGGAGGATGTGGCAGCTGTTGAACACTGTCTCTGAGCTTTTGGTGCTCAGACTACTAACCTCATAAAAATAACAATATTTTCTGGAGTCTGGTAACTTATATAATGACAGTGATGGGGACAGGGGACTCTCTGCTCCAGGATTTTGTCCTGTCAAGATACATTCTTGCTCCCACTGCCTCACAGGTATGGAAAACAAAAAGGACTTGAGGCTGGATCTGCAGGTACAATTCCCATGTAGGCATATTGCTTGCTCTGCGAACTTCTATCTTCTGTGAAGTTTTAGCCCAAAAGTTATCCTGTTATTTATTATATTCCAAAAGTTATCTTGTTCCATGTGCTTTATCTTCCTGTTTTATTCCTGTAAGTTATTTAAATTACTAAAAATAAAATAAAATATGAAATAATAAAAGCCAGTACATCTAAAATGGAAAATCCATGTCCATATGTGCACATGTACAATTTCGTATGTTGCTTTATTTATAACAAAATGGCTGCCCAAGTTTTCAGAAGCCTGATACAGCAACGGTTTGACTGCAGACTTGCAACATAAACTGAGCAGCAATCATCTAACACTTCTGAAAGTCAGGTCTGGAACACAGGAAGTACTGTAAAATCCCCCATTACTTTAAGAAAAATAAAACCAGTGAATATCAGGCTTTGGACTGTTCCAGAGTTTTCCTCCATCTGAGTAGCAGTCAAGAAGTGGGAAAAGTAAAAAATACGCATTGCAGAGTTGAAAACATTTGCTATCGTGAGTTGTTATTTGAAGACATCTGTATTACCTTAGCAATGAACTGTAATTGCTTTGTCCCTTAGTGAAGGGATGTCTTGGATGAGGGTAGAAATATTAATAGTACTGGTTGTAATTTGACCTTCTCCTTCAGTTTAGGGGATAGAATTACAAGGCCAAGCTCTGCCATCATTTAATTTCATAAAGCCTGACTGAAGAGGTTGAGTGGTTCTGTGGTCTGAGAAATTAGTGTCACTGATGCCTTGCAGTAGTGATTCCATGTACCATCATCTGTGACAGGCTTATTCTGCTATAATTTGTAGTCTACAAACAGCTTGACAAGGATTCCTGCCAGTGGTTACCTCCTGCATTCCCATTGGGTTTCCAAGGAACATGGGCCTGGAAAAGTTTTGAAATTACTTTATTGAATGATTTTCCTAATTGTTACAGTGAAGATACATGGGTTGCTGTCTATGAAGGGAGCTGGCATTACAGCCCCTTATCTATCTTGATAGGGAAATACTTGCTTTCTATCCTAAAGCTTGAAAAGATACATCTGTTATTTTCAGCAGATAAAAACTGTACAACCCAACACTAATATTTTCACTGGAATCTTGTGACTGGTGCAAGTGAATATTTTACTGTGAATTTACTGGAATACTATTACTCGATATTATACACTGGAATGCTATAACTTGATGGGAGGGGTGGCATTTACTTATTTATGCTGTTTTGTGACAATAAGGATTTGTAAATGTCAGTGGGAGGAGAGGAAAAATTAGAAAAAGTGGAAGTTGTTGGGCAGAGCACAACACTGGAGTGTTCAGCCCACAAAGGTCATTGATTTGATTTAGTTCATATAGAAAGAGAACAAATTACTGCATTATATTTTCTATTTTGAGAAGAAAAGATGTCTCTCTAACCTTTCAGGCTATATCTAATTGGCCTCAGGGCTGATTCCTGGTCCTGAGATGAAGTCACATAGACTGGCTCATGTCCTGCTCCTTCTATAGCAGATTTGTCTTGAAGAAAACTGCTGCAGAGAGCGAACAATTAAACAGTGTGGACAATCTGAGCTCCAGTGTTCAAACTTCCTCCCTGACTCTCTGATACTTAGCACTGAAGACATATCCTCAAAGTTCACTGCAGACCTATTTTTCTGTGATTCTGTGAAATTGATCATTTGTTCTAATGATTTCCTAAAAGAAACTGGACAAACTTATTAGAATAAATCTCTTTCAATGGATATGTGGTGGTGGTGGGAGGAGGTGTCAAGCCTTTTGTTATTAAGGGATCTCCACCGAGATAATTAATAATATTAATTAAAATAATTCCAAACTTTTGTTTAACAGGATTTCAATGTCTTCCAGCTTCTCTATTTTACTGACTTAGTCCAAGCTCATGTCACCTATGAATGAAAGTTTTAAGACTGTCCATGTGCAATAGTGCAGCTGTCTTTATTATGGACTGGTACACATACCATGAGTTCAACAGCACAATTACAGAAAAATAGAATTTTGCTCACATGGGAAGATCATTTGGTTGTAATATGTATTGAATTCTTAACGCCAATAAGCTTTCTGAAGTAATTAGGTAGTACTTGATCACTTTCTTAATTATTTCCTTACCCACAGGCAATCTTATTATTTAAGTTTACTATCTAAAGAGCACATGATGCCACCAGGATCCTTCTACCTTTACTTTCAGAACAATGTTAATTTGATTTTCAAAATATCTCCCCAACTAAACTGGAAAAAACAACTGCATCAGTGATCAGCTATTACACATTGACTATTAACTCACGAGTAATTACTCATGAGAGAACTAACTGGACTTAATCATGTCTTATAATTTGATGAACTGCATACACACCTTGCAGTTTCTGAGAGACAGAGCATAAGAACAGCCTAAAGTTTGCAACACATTGTCTGGGACACCACAGACCCTCCATGTGGAGCACCAAGTCAAGCCACCAGTGCCAGAACTTTGAGTCCCCAGAGATAGCAAATTCTTTTGGTGGATATGTAGCCAGTCACAAAATCAGTCCTTGACTTTCTCACTGGGAAGTTTTTCTCCACATTGCTGTGAGATGAAGACAAAAAAGGGTGAAAGAGTGGTAAAACAAAGATTTTTCAGCTCTGTACATGCATTAAGGTATGATTTGAAAAGTTAAGTTTACCAATTATTTTGAAATTTCGTGGATATTAATCAGCAAGTAATTTGAGAGATTTGGACAGGAATTAATTCTGAAAACCATATTAAAGAACAAAATGAAGACACTCTGTACAGGAAGATCTTTTAAAACACGTGGGTGTTACTCATTTCACCTCTGAGTATTTGTTATCTTCTTTGAGACCAAAATGTTTTGTATTCATTTAGTAATGCAAGTGGTGAGATTATGAAGTAGCAGGTGTAATACACTTAGAGAAAGTCAGTAGAGTAACTTTTTAGGAGCAAAGGAGGAAAGAAAGAGAAGGCAGATCTGATAAGATTGCAGTGCGTACCAGTGACAACCAGAGCTACTCTGTATCAAGATGAGAGAAAAATAGCTGCACTGATAAAAAGGAAATATTTGGCCACTGTCAGCTTCCCCAGAGCATCTACTAGCACAACAGACCTAGTGAGTAAATCCACATTGGCAGTATGAGTCACTTCTCTCAGCTGCATGAACAAGGTTAAAGACTATGCACTAGGCACCCCAGCGTCTCCTATTTCAAAGCAGCAGAGAATATTTTAGAGGAGCTGAATGGAATAATTATCTGATTGGGAAATAATACTCAAGGGACTGGTGGCTAGTAGGGTAAATTATAAATCAACACCAGATAACCCAGGGGCTGTTTGAATAAGAGCAATGCAGCCTTTGGAAAAAAAATCTAGATCAGCTGGACTCTATTCATTATATAGCTCAGCTACTGAAATGTCTTGTGCAATCGCAACTGTCATTGTAGCTGCGAGACTTTTAGGGAACAGATATAGAAAAGAACCCTGAATTGTAATGGCAAGATGTTTGCCCAGTCATGGCAAAAATAACAGGCATCCAACTAAATACAGAATTTACATAATCAGATACATAAATTTAAGCAGAGAAGTAGTCATATAAAATTAAGGTATCTTTAAAATGATTTACGAGGAAGGCATTGGCAAGGTAAAGACCATCTGTTTCTTTTTCCCACTCTCTCTTTTTATTTGTTTCAGAGCTATTGTTCAACAGCTTGTTTGAATCTACTGGCAAAACCACCTACCCAACACTGGGAGCAATTGCAGGACCATATCTTAACAGTTTTCAGCAACATAGAAATGATGGAGAAGCACTGGAATAGGAATTGAATTATTCTGACTTCAAGGTATCCTGGGAATGATCTGTCTGTGTTTGGAAATGACACAGAAGCTGGTGTTTTTTGGTTTGTTTTGGTTTTTTTTAATGTGTTTGCTTGTTTACATTAACTGCAATATTTGCAGTATTTTGAGAGGAATCTGGAAAACTCTAGTACTAATCCCTACAGGAGATGACTCAGAAAAGAATGAGTTACTCTGAGAAGGATGCATGCAGGTGAAAACAGAGAGCTTGAGATTGTATTTTTTTCAGGCATTTGCTGAACCATATTATACCAAATACAGGATACTTAAAGTAAAAGAATCTTGCACTGTCTGAGTCACTATTTTCATACCTTACATAATATTAACTTTACAGAAACTGGTCCATGTACCAGGTACAAACTGCTGCAAACTGTTTTGCCCCAATGGAGGCTGATCTTTTTTAGCTTTGCAACCATCTTTATACTTTTACATATTTTCACAATGTCTCAGTCCTACTGCTCATCAGTATGAAATAAATTAAAAATAGAGGGATCCTGGAGACAAGATGCATTCTTAATTCTGCTACTAATAGGAAATCCTATGATATGAGATACAAAAACAGAGTTTTAAAGCTGTCTTTTGCAAGCTTAGTTCATAGTGTGAACATAGATTTTTTTTTCCTCATCTGTGTACTTGGACCCATCCAGGCCAAACTGTTATCAAAGTCCAGGGAGTTCCATTAACTTCACCAAAGCACAAATTCAGCTTGACATGAGCTTTAACAAAATATTATTAAGGAGTTTTGTATTGAAAGAACTTGCTTCACTTTAATAACCCATAAGACAAGAACCATAGTCTTTTCTTTGTGTAGCCTTTTCTATATAAACTCATTCAGAAACTTAAATTACTTTGAGTGACAATGATTAAAGAAAATTTTGCAAAGGCCCCATGTGGCACACACTAGCCTTCTATAAAATAATGCAAAAATAATTAGCAGGAAGCAACTGAATACTTAAGAGAATCATAGGAATTAGATCAGTAAAATTATGAGGCTAAATTCATCCCCAGTGTAATTGCACTGACTTCTTTCTGTGAGTAGATTTGGAATAAGCATTTCAGTGCAGTTTGCACATCCTGAGAAATACCACTTTTGAGGTGACCTATTATTCCATTGAAGGGACCTATGGAGGTCATCTAGTCCAACCCCCCTGCCAAAGTGGGTTCAAACTGGAGCAGGTAGCACAGGAACACATCCAGGTGGGATCTGAAAGTCTCCAGAGGAGACTCCAAGGTATATGAAGGTATATATAGACACCAGCTATGAGAGTACTTCCTCTCACTGATTCTTTTATTGTCTGTAGTGGTCCACTCAGCTGTATGCACCTGCTTTAGCTAGTCATATGTACTGAATGAAAAGAAATCTTTTTATTGAGTGAAAAAAAACAAAACAAAACAAAAACAGAACCCACAGTTGCAATTAAAACAAATTTTGAAAACTTAAAATTAATAATTTATTTAATCTGCTTTGAGGAAAGACTGTCAATGTGCTTTTTTGCATCATTCTGTTAGGGTGTGTTAGGACTGGGTGTTGCTGAGCACATCATGGAGTTTGTGATCATGTTCTAAAATACTCCACTTCAGAACAGACACAGGAACTGTCTCTGTTGAGAACCTGAAAGAGGGTGAGGGAAATGCTGGGCTATGCAAAAAGCACAGATTCATAGAAGAGCAGAAAATCTTTTTTTTTTTTTTTTTTTTCTGACTACATTTCAGCCCAAACAGTTTTCACCTTCATTCTTCTCTTAGTTACCATGCCTGGCAGTGAGCAGTAGTGAGCAGTAAGCCTGAATCATAGGGACTGATGCAGAAGACATGAGCTGTGAGGCCCTCTGTCCCCTTTTCTACTTTACTTTCCACAATTCAATCCAGGCAAATTTTCTAGGTTTCTACTGGGGTTATTAATATCAGTTCATAATTGCTGCTGATAACTGAATAAGAAAAACCCCAACATTGTTTATGTTGACACTTTAACCACCTACTCTGAGAATTCCATCCCTGACTTCTGTCTTTCATCCCCATTTCCATCCTCCAAAGCCCCTGAAGCTGCCGTATCCCACCTCTTCCAGACAACCTACTACTGCCCACAACGGTCTTACATATACCATGGCCCAGCCCCCGGCTGGGGCTGGTTATCGTGAATCATAAAGATGCCTCACTTAAGTATGAATATATAGTGAACATGTGTATTATGTTCTAAAATGCATCCTAACTAGCATATTCATTATGCATATCAACATCACCCAAAGCATTTCCATGTTTGTTTATGGATTTAGTTGCAAATCATATTATAATGCTTTACTTCCTCCCGCCCCTCCATATTCTGAAGAGGAATAGTGTGTATACTGTGGGTATGTGAGTACTTTCCTGCAGGTAGGTAACTGTGCTTCAAGATTATAAGCACTTCCATATGACACAGATTCTTATTTTAATTTGCTCTTCTTTCTTCCCTCCTCTACAGAAAACAAACCCAAAATTTTTCCTCCCACTCCCTATGAATAGAACCAATTTATCTAGCAGGGAAAAGACTTGAAAATAAAAGGGCATGTGTCCCATGTGAAGATGTGTGTATGTATGTCTGAGACGGAAAAAAGATATCTTTCACAAGCAGCCATAACTGTTTCTCTGACATTTGATAAGGGGGAGAGAGATTTGTTTGTGTGCAGAATTCTAAAGCCATTTAATGATCAAAAAAGCAGTGCTGATTTTATCTTCCAGTACTTCCTCAGTGGTGATAAGATTAATTCTTTAATGTTGGGTTAGACTGCTCTAACCATAAATAGATGTGTAAAAATACAAACATGCAAGATTTGGGAAGGAATAAGGAGAATTGCTTTGCTGGTCAGAGACAGATGCATTTTTTTTTTTCCCATTTGATTCTGAATCTTCATTAAACTTTTTAATAAAATGTACAAAATTGTTGTTTACATATAAGCTGTCTTTTTTTTTTTTTCCTTTCTATATCTTCCTTCCCTTTCATCAACAGACTGCCATGCTGATTTCAAGATTTTCTGTCATGTATTCTCTATCCTACTGCTAATTCTGTGTGCCTTCTGCTCGATAGATAGGATGTTGGATGTGGGCCCTTCGCTGCAGGAACAGGCACTTGCAAAGATGTCTGTCCCCAGCAGACGTCAATTTCGGAATGTGGCAGGGGATCCCCTTCCAGAAGTCAAATGTGATGCCGGAAATGCTAGTAGCTATTAATACTGTCTGTATTTTTATGATGAAAAACTGTCAAGTGCGATGCTTTAAGACCCATTCCTCCCCAAAGTATTATTGTGGATGCTAGCATCAGACCGAGTAGGTGACTTGAGCCTAGTAGAATTAACTGTGTTCTCTCTTTTTTTCCCTCTCTAGAAGTATAGTAATCAGAATAATTGAAGTACTGTTGTAATTTAAATAAAAAAATATGTTCTGAGAACATGATGACGTAGTAAGACATGAAACACTGCTCTGATATACTAAACCCCCGAGGAAAACTAACATTCATTGTGTATGGTGTAAAACAGCAAACTTTTATTGTGTCATCTACAGAAAAAAATTGAAATCAGTAACGTTTATGACTTCTGTGACCTTCATTTGGGGTTACACGTTTGGATTATTTAAAAAGTAGTTTTAAGTGTCTTTTTTTTTTTTTTAATAAATTCAAATTTTACATGTAAATTAATACCATTGCATAAGTGAGAAAGAATTCACAAATGCGTTGGTATGCAGAGTGTAAAATCTGAAAATCTGAAAATTGGTATGCTAGTCTGTTTTTCAGTGGAGCTATTTCAGCAGCTGCATGAAGTGCCTGTTCTAGAAAGCACGACATTATACTTGCACTCTAATGATTCATACATTCCTGCCATTTTTTGTCCCCACAGTAGCACATCAAAGAAGCTGGTGGCATTTTGGATGTCTGGGGTGAATACAGTATTTGCTAACTAGACTTATTCCTAGAGCCATGTAGCTAGAGGGTAGGGAATTATGGGTCTGTCCTATACTTGGATGGGAGACCATGAGGAAATCTGGATATAGGATGAACATTTAACCCCAGGAATCAGGCAGAAATGTTGCACCTAATTCCATTATCACTGCTGAGCTGAGAGAATAGGAAAGAGGTGAAAGTGACACCTAGACATTACAAGTGGGTTCAGAGTTCTTTACTGAAAGATGTGATAACTGTTAAGTCCTGGCTTCACAGAGTTAGATAAAAGTGAGGTGGGGTAGGGTGGAAAGATACTGGGGAAACTGAAATATATTATGATTAAATTACTTTTGGAAGCAGAATAACAGTCAGAGCTGGGATTATAGTAAAAATCTTAAGATGCCTGAATGAAAAACAATTTAATTAGCCTGTGCTGCCACTTCATTAAGTGCATCAAATACACTTCGTCAGCTAACTCCCTGTTAGCAGCTATAGCATGGGGGTTGATAATGGCAATACCACTCTGTAATCCTCCTTGTTCTTTATTTTAAACCCAGAGGAACAAGAAGGCAGAGCTGCATCAGAAGCCATTCAGTTTATCCAGCTCTTAAAATTATAGACAGCTCTGGAACAAGCTATTTGCTTGTTTTTGCTGCGTGCTCTTCTGGGCTCCAACTCCTCAGTGCCCACCACTACCAGCCCTTGATGTCACTTTTCCCAAGAGCCATGTTCCTTTCCTTTCCTTTCCTTTCCTTTCCTTTCCTTTCCTTTCCTTTCCTTTCCTTTCCTTTCCTTTCCTTTCCTT
>JANHFX010029655.1:20540-55757 GCA_027560015.1 Chloroceryle amazona
CCCCCCCCCCCTCCCCCCTCCCCCCCCCCCTCCTCCCCTCCCCCCCCCTCCCCTCCCCTCCCCTCCCCTCCCCTCTCCTCTCCTCCCCTCTCCTCTCCTCTCCTCTCCTCTCCCTCTCCTCTCCCTCTCCTGTCTTTCAGACCTCAGAATAGAGTGCCAGAGAGGCCAAAAGAGAACAACAAACTACTCCAGATGAGCTCCCTGTGCAATATGTTGGTTAATGTCTGATGTATAAATGAGCTGTCATGATTTAACCTTTCCACAGGCGAGAACAGATGCAGATCTGATGATTTAAAAATGACCTAACAAAACTAGAAGAGGATGCAGGAACTATTCAGAGGTAGGAAGGATGAGCTGCAGTGAATATTGAGAAAGTTTAGCAAAAAAAGTAGTGGTTATGAGGAGCAGCATGGAAAAATTGGTTGCTAAAAGATTATCGAATCTACTAGACAAAAGCATAACCAGAACAGACGTTTTGAAGCTCAAGCTGAACAAATTCAAATAAAAGAGAGAGCTCATATTTCTTAATGATGAGTATGATGTTAACCTTTGAAAGAGGATTCCAGGAGAAGCAATAAGTTATCTGTCTACTCTGGACTCTGGATGTCTTTCTGGAAGGATGTTTTAATCAAGCCTAAATTATTTGCCTTGGTACACGTAAAATATAATAGCCTGTGATACATGGTGACCCTGAAGTTCTGCCTATCAGTAAAATTGTACAAGTCTGTGATTATATGAAGGATTCAGAGAACCAACAAGTGACTAACTGAAACAGGAACTTGCTTGTGTAACCTGCTGGTTGGGATTTCTAGCGGGCTTTGGAACATGGACCTGGTACCATTCCTCTCTGTGTCTTTTACATTACAAAGTCCTGGGTAGAGAGAAATCCAGGAGATGGTTCTTACCCAGTTGCAGGTTGTTGATGCAAGACCTCGCACACAGATTCCTTTTCACACAGTTCCCTACGATTTCCCCAAGCTGCACAGGGCTCTTCAGCCTATTGGGAGGGAGATGTCATCCCTGCCCTTGGGATAGTACATAGCACATGGCATAGTAGTCTACGTATACGCTAAAGGTACAGAGGCTATGAGTCTGATTCCTGGGTTTGCACAAACCTTCACATCTAGTCCCTGGTTCCCTGAATAGTTGTTACTGACCAGCAAGTAATTATATATAAATGGATATTACCATCAGCAGCTATTTTTGTTAATGAAGCGATGGGCTCCAATTTGAAAATAAAATGCCTGCTGCTATGATCCCATTAGAGTCAGGGTAGATCTTACAGTCTCAATGAACCTGAGAGACATACTCAGCTAACCAACCATTGTGGTCACTGGCTTACATCCATGCAGAGCATACCTCTTCGGGGATCACAGGTTTTGCCCAAATGCTAGAATGAGTGCCATGGCTCATCACATGTGGGGGATTGCACCCAAGTGGCTAAACCTTGTGGTCCTGAAAGCTGCAAGTCTCAGTCTGGAGTTCCCTTATGAGCTGTAAACATGACTGATGTAAAGCAGTGCCATCAGGAAGGTTTTCTAGATCTGCTTTTTAGGATAAATATGCCTGAACTCTGCTGCAATCCCAGCTTGGATGGTCTGAATCTTGTCCTAAATGTCTTATCACTTTGATATAAAAATGTATGTATGCTTTGGCTTAACTAGGAATATATTTACGATGGACAACAAATCAATGTTAACACCATCATCTGTGATCGGAAGAACGAGAGATTTTTAGAAGCCTGTAAGGTGAGGCAAAGTTTCTTAAGCACTGTCCCATTCTTAAGAATTAACAGAATGTTTAATGAGATCTACCTTTGAATGTCTATAACAGCCACAGAGTCCTTTTCAGCACACAATACTAAGGTGAGGGAATAGATCTGAGAGTTTATAACAAAAGTTTTAACTTCAGTCAAGGAAAGATCACTGAGGCAGATAACCTGGGTAATGAACCATTACTGACACTATCTTCCTCACAACAATAAAAACAGAAGAGCCCGGAACTTCTACTGCAGACAGTTTTATTTGATGTAGTACCTACTACACAGTGACTGATGAGGTCAATAGAGAAAGCAATTATCAGAGAGACAGCTGGGAAGAGAGCTAGCAGTAAGCAAGAAAAATCCAAACAACAATGGCCATCAATTTAAACCTGAAAATTCACATTTCTTACTTTTTTTTTTTTTTCCTGTCTTTTTTTTTCTGTCTGCACTGGCACAGCTGATCCTGCTCTGCTAAAATGCTTTGTACAACACATATCCCAGCCCTGTTTGTTCTACCAGCATTCTTCAGTTGTCTCTAAAAACCCCATGGAAGCACAACATTCTTTTGGATTGTGTTACAAAGAAGAAGATGAGTCCTTAGTTTGGTGCCCTATCCCTATGGCCATTACTGCTGCAATGCATGGTGTCCCTGGGTAACCACGGGCCAGCTGAGCACAAGCAGATCCTCGTGTATCTCCCACATCACCACAATCTTGTCCTTCTACTTCAGAACTGCAGGGCTTGCACTGGAAACATGGATAACAGATAATGATCTATGCACACTTTGGCTTCCTCCACACTATGCTCCTTCATTCTTGGCAGTTTTGTTGGGGCTTTGTCTCACCTCTATTAGTTGAGGAATGACAAAGGAACTGAGTAAATGGGTGTGATGTGGTAGCAGATGCAAATTCATATCCTATTTTACTTAGCTGTGGCAATCTTCTTGCTTCTTGCCACATACAATCACCTTCCCAGGGTGGCAAGGAATAAGCCCCAGGAATGGATATTGTTGCACTGTTTTCTGCTCTCTCATACATCCTGTGTTTGAAAGGCCTTCTCCCTTTCTTTCTGGCATGTTTAGAGGACAAATACCTCCCAGGCAGGATCCATTTTCACTTCCGTGATGTGACTGTGAGAAAGGTATAGTAGAGTACTACAGTAGAGAGCTGGACAACATGCTCTTTATTTCTAGAACAATGCAGCCTTTTTCTGAGTTGAACAAACACTTCACCCAGCAATACTATCCTTGGCAGTGTTACAGTGTTCCCAGCTGCCATGGCCTCAGCAGGTAGATTTTCTCATCTGATTAATTACCCCAGTTGCCCTTGCCTACCCAGGTGTCTCTGCAGAATAAAACATCACCACTTGCTGCAGTCATTGATGTTCTTTACTGTTGCCAACATTTTGAGAGTTTTGGTAAAATACTTTTTTTGCTGGGTGGTCCCTTCCTAGTCACTGCTAAACTACTCATTTGAATCTGTTTGGTCTTCAGGTCAGTCCACTACTGCAGATCTCAACAGTTCCCAGCATCCAAGTCAAGCTTGTCATGTTGCAGAACTGTCACTTCTAGTTTTCTTTGGTTTCGTGTCCCACTCCCACTGGCCTTTTAGCTAATCTAGAATTACCTTGACCATTATCCTGTCTTGATTTTGGGTTGACAATTGATGTTTCAAGTGATACTTAAGTTGCTGCAAACAAATAGATTTTGTCTGTCTCAGTTTCGTGCTTTCCACCCTCAGTGAGTGGAGATGGTCTGCTGGATATTTTCTTCACATATGGCTCAACCTGGTGGGAACTTTGCCTGTCTCAAACCAGTGGCACTGCTGCAATGGGCTTTTTGTGTGCAGCGTGAAGGAGATCTAACTCTGCTTTTAAAGTGTAATTGGAACATAAAGTATTGTTTAAGATTCATAAAAAAGTGAGGAAAGGTATACCCATTAGAGCTTGGGGCAGTAAACAACCCATTGGAAAAGGCGACTTGAGCAGAGGAACAAATTTTTAGTAATTTGCAGGGAGAGTCTGTGCAAAGCTTTCTGCATGTTTTGATTCTCACATGCTTTAGCAAATTGTTCCTGGACACGCAGCTTGTATCTTATGGATAACCTTAAACTCTGTTTTCAAGCTGAAAGTCATTTGCATTCAGAAAGTTTAGCCTGAGATGTTTACACCATGCTTCAGAGTAGTAAATTATGAGGGGTGCTAGATACAAACCATGCCTCTCTAAAAATTCCTCCTTTCTACTAAGGTAGATGGAAGCTTTAAGAACTTCTGTTCCTTTGGGAATATTTGATCCTTAGGTGGAGTCCATTCACTCTCTTTCCTCTCAGTGATGGAAGCCACATCAAGCCTCCTTCCCTCATGCATAGAGGCAGCTCTAGAGAAGATGTGTCTCAGAGAGGGCTGCAGAGAGAAGCTGATTTTCTATTTCTTGGCAAGGGCTAACTGGCAGAGGTCAAAGCAGTACCATTAGTTACCCTGTCATGTGATGGATGGTTATATCCTCTCCTTTTGGTGATTACTGTTGCATCTCCCTCCTTATATCAAATCAAAAACAGCCAAAACATAATGTCAGACAGTAATTTATTGAGACCTGCAAGCTAATTCTCCCTATTAATAAAGCACACTGGTTGACACAATGAGGATGAGGCTATGGTAAACAATTGAAGTCTCCTGACAGATGAATGGATGAGGCTGGTCTTACTGGACATCTATCAGCAGCTCTCTTCCTGAACCTTGATTGCCGTTAATCACAGGACTGTTTCCTCCTTCCAGTGCATCATGTTTGCGGCTGAAGTGAATGCTCTGTTTCCAGCCTGCTGCTCTGTTTTTTCTCACTGATGTTGGTGGGGTGGGCGGTGGTACTTCTGTCAGTAAGAAAGGGCTGTCGGGAGCCTTCCCAAGCTCTTAGGAAACACAGAAATTGCAAGTGCTTGTGTGCTGCTTCAGCATCTTCTCTTTCTCCCGGGGAAAGGGGCTAGTTATGACGTACAGCTGCAGGATGAAAGAAACAAATGTGTCATCCCCCATTCATTTTATGGCATATGAAATTTGTTTCATTTTGGGTAAGGAAGTCTGTTGCAAAACCAGACATTAAGGCATTGGGAAAGCCTAACCCCAGCTGCATTGGGGTGCTTGGTGTCACGCTCTTAACATGCTACACTGGATGTATGAAGAAATCTCTGCTGTGGGAAGTCTTATCGAGGGTGTATTGTTTCTTAGCATGACTACAAAGAGGAACTTGTGTGAACCAGACATCTCAGGCTCTCTCCCCACCATCCTGTGACTTTCTGAAGAAGCTCTGTGAAAGTGATCCTTATCTGCAGCCTGGAAACTGTATGTAGGTCTTTGTACAGCACCACAACCCGCTGACTTGTAGATATTTGGCAGTTCTGAAAGAGTATTTTCCTAGTGTTGTTTTGAATCTTTTTTTTTTTTTTCATGACAACATTAAAGGGGAAATATATGTTTGCTTAAATATGTAGATTTTTAGGAATGGAGCTATACTTCAGAAAGACCATCTATTATCAGTACACTTTCTTTCCAGTTCACTTTTTGTCTTTAGAATGTCATTAAAACTGGAAAGAGAATATGAGAGAGGAAGTCACTGGTTGATAGACAATATTAAAGCTAGCTAGCTTATCTACCTTGAAATGTATCTTTCAGCTATACTAAAATATTATAACAGGCTCTTCCCCATCAGATTTTTCTGGCAGAAGAGCAGAAATAGTTACAAGCTGCTCTGCCAAAATGCTAATTAGTCCTTAGGGTATCATCCAGTTATGCACAAACATGTGGCTGTTTATGTCTTCTGCATAATGCATATAACTTAACTAATGCACTTTTTTTTTTTCTTGCACAGCAGATCTGTAGATCTGAATTAATATTATGTCAGTTGCACTTTCAGAAGTTGCAGAAGAAAGAAACAAATTAATGTTACTGAAATGCACAGAAGTCACCCATGGATTTCAAATTACAAAGAATTTTCATGCCTTCTCTGTATAGCAGCCACATGTATCTTTCTGTCTTTTAACAACTTTCAGGTTCTCAGGAGACTGCAAAGTTCAATATGGGCTCTCTGTGAGCTCAGAAAGCAGGCGGAATGGATAATGAAGTGAGGAGATGCTCCCCTTCCACTCCTCGCTAAAGGTAATTTGAGGGAATGGGAGTTTCTGTGTGGGAGAATATGTGATGCAAGAACATCTAAAAATATTTCTTTTTGCTCCCATAGCAACTCCCATGCCAGCATCTCTGAATTCATTAATTCATTCTTTCAGCCCGCTTTGTGAGCTTTATCCAGTTTGCAGAGGTGCAAAGTGATGTTTACAGATGTGTGTCTGCAGCCTGTTCTGGCAGCAGAGTACATCCTCTTCTTCTATGGCAACAGCAATTGCTAGGGGAAAGGGTGATGGCCCTAACCCCTTGCACGGAGCCAAAGACAGCAATTACCATCTGCAAGCTGCTCTCTCCTCTCTGCTCTGGCTCATGTTCCAGCTGACCCCAGAACATCAGAAGGCAGGCCCTGGCAGGTCTCATCTTATGGAAGTGTTGTAAAAGCAGGCTTACTCACATTTTATCTCTGTCTCTTCTGCGACATAATGGTGCAATTCTGAAATCTGTACTTGCAAACACTCAGTTCAGTAAAACACTTTCACTTGGCTCTGGGAGGGAAGGAGACAGAAAGGGGGTACAAGGCTGGCTGAATTGATTTTATTTTTTTGTTTTGCTTGTTGTTTGTTTTTTTTTTTTTGTCCAGGAAGGAAATTGTCTTATTTACACGGCCCTGTTGAACATTTCCAGTTCATCTGGATTTGAGGGAAAGATGGAAATGAAGTGCATTTTGCTGTGAAAGTCTGCCTTTGTGAAAGTCTGTCTCATGGCTGTAAAGAAAACGCTTTAGACCCAATGGCTCTGCTTTTGAGTGGGGTTTACAACATGACAACCAAGCAGAATTGTTCAGTGGGTAGGGATCTAGGAGTCTCTGCTTCTCATCATGTCACTGGTTCCTTATAGTCGTGTCTTCCTGCCTTGTGTCTGATAGCAGCAAGGATACAGTACATCTCCTTCTTTAGGAGGTATAAGCACAGCCTTCAGTGAAAAGTGCTGTAACATGAAAAGTTTTATTGCTTTCCAGATTTTTTTTTTCCAGAAAAAAAATATTTTTTTAGAGAATGTGTGGGTGTTCCTGGAAAGTCAGTGAGGACTAACATTCATCTCATCTCATCTCATCTCATCTCATTCCTATGAGGACCCTTATAAAACTATGTTTACAGGTGAACTGTTCTAAGCAATGTTGGGTGAGCAATTGGTCATGTTAGTACTTAGCATGATCTTTTGGGATATGGAGGGTGAAAGAACTATAACATGCCCACCCTTCCCCAGGCCATGGTGGCTAGGGCATTAAACTTGATATGGGTTTGTGTGAGGAGCAGTTATCCTGCAGAATGGTAAAGATGAGGTGAAAACCAGCCTGCTGGCAGTGGTGATGGTGGAAAGGCGTTGCCAGAGAAATGTCTACAGAAGTCCATGTGAGTAGCTCTGAGATGAGGGTCCCACTGGGCTTGGGGGGCTCCTGCAGGCAGGGCGTGTGGCCTTGGCTGGACCCTGGGAGAAGGAGGAACTACCCTCTATGTCTTGAAGCCCAGACCCAGCACTCTGTTTCTAATCCCAGACTTCTGAGATCCTTCTGTATTGCTCTGAACTTCTCATTCAGAGTCTTGTCCAAAACCTTCCAGTTCCCCAATTCAGTAACTTCTCTTAGACCCCAGATTTTTATATCCTCCTTTGTCCAAGGAACAGAGATTCAGCTGATGTGGCCAAATGGCTGCTGGACAGTCCTTTCTGTTCCCCTTTTTTTAGTCTTTTTTCACACTTAGACTAGATTTAAAAATTCATTTTGATCCTTTTGTACTTTTGACTTTGGCCTTCAGCCAAGAAATCAATTTAAATCAAAAGCCATCATGGATTTATAACTGAACACTGTTTCAAATTCTAATGTCATCAGATAAAAAAAATTGGCAAACTACTCTGGAAGATGCCATTTTAATTAATTTAAAACAGCTGCTCTGCCATCTAGTGTCATTGAATAATGTGTGTGAAAACACAACTTCCATCCTAACTGCTGAAACATGTCTACCATGTATTTTTCTTTCTAGTAGGTCTTTAAAGTCTGACAAGTCCTTTTATTAGTGGGTGACAGAGAAAAGAATGTAAGTTAGGAGTAGTCTCCATTCAGAAACTCCCCCATGGCAATAATGTGAATATAATTTTTCCCTTACATAAAAAAACTGTTTCTTACCCGCAAATGGGAGCTGCAAAGCTAGGCACATATGTAGAATTGCTGAGTTTCTCCTAGTGATTTGTAGTACTTTATTTTAGGCAGGAGCGCAACAAGTCTGTCAAGAAAATTCAATCTTTTCAAGTCCACCAGATGTTCATTTTGCCCCAGGTATTTTCTGCTTCATAGTATGAGGTCAGCTCCAGAAGTAAAAGATTGCCTAAATTAGGCCATAGATATCTGAATGACAGTGGTCTGCACTGGATGAAGGTGACAGACTGGAATTTGTTTGTTTGTTTGTTTTTAATTCTCCCTTTGTATGTTTGATATCCTCCCCAAATTAATTTACATTCATCAAGCTCAGGGAACTGGTTTGGTTTTTTTTTAACAAGTCAATAATAAATAATAAGTGACAAATATGTTTGTGTATTTTAATGCTGTATGCAGGTACATAGAAATAATTTAGAAATTCCTCTTTCTTTCTTTTATTTTTTTTTTTTCCCAGGGACAAACAGGATTCTTGCCAGGAGAACCAAATACATGGAAATTAGGAGTTATTCATGTATTCTGTGTGTTTCTCACTAAACCAAATCTCCTTACTTAGAGGTTGTCCTGATACATCTTCAGAAATTGACCTAATTTGGCAGAATAACTCCAAATTTGGATGAGCACTAGCAACTTCAATTGATAACAGATGTTTGACTCCAGTTAAAGGATCTAAATCTGAAGTATGGCTTTACACGTCTTCTGAAATGTTACAGCTCTTTGTACTCATAACTAGCAGCCATACCAAAGCAAACCAATAATGTCAATAGCAGAGCTGAAAGAAAGCACACAAAGCACAAGACACTGCATTCCAGAAACAATACAAACATGGTTTGGAAAAACTCAAATTTGAGGCTACTAAAACCATGATACACATACAGCAGCACAGTAATGGTCTGCCTAATTTAGGAGCTGATGAGAAATAATGCCTTAAAACTTCCTCTTTCCCAAGAAAGCCCATGAGTTTGCCACTTTATGGGGACATAAGTGCAATCAGGCATATCTCAGCTACTGGTACTGGAAAGTTTCCTTGAGTTTTTGAATTCATAGCCCAGATAGACATTTATCCTAAAATAAGTAAAAAAAAAAAGAGAGAAGAAATATTTTTAGGACTCAAGACATTGTCTTTATCTTACCATAACATCTCTAAAATAAATATTCTTGTGGCCTGTCTTGCTGCAGGACCTCTAGTCTGAAGTGCTTTAGGGGACTCCAGAGGTGGCTCTGCTGAACATGCAGAACCTTATTGTGTTGTAGGTGACTGAAGAGATCCCAGCTTCCCTGCAAAGCTGACCAAAAGATAACTGGAGTTTCAGATGTTAATGCAGCCAGAGACCAGCAAGCTTGGTGCATGCGTGTTATTTACTCTGATGTGCTCTAGTTCACAAAATAAATAAATGATCCCACCCTCACCAAAACAGAGTCACGTTTTTTTTGTTTTGTTTTGTTTTTGTTTTTGTTTTTTTTTTTTATCTATCACAATAGTCCCAGCTGTTACAAAAAGCTGGCACTAATAACCTGTGGTTTGGACTGATTAGCATCCTATATCCCTTCATTTCTAAAATGGAATTTTAATCAGATTGTAATTCCTTGAATCCTCCATGTCAGTGGGTACTTCCCTAACCATTAATCAATTTAATTTAGCCCTCTATTAAGCTGCTTAAATGCACTTAACATTACTGATTGATAACTTCCATTGCATCCAGCATGTAACTGACATACAGTGTGGGTTGATTTTTTTTTTTAACATCAGGGCCATGACACTATTTTAAGACTGAGAAAAAGAGCCGACATTAGCATTGCTGCTGTTGTGGCTTTTCAGCTTTCCCGTTTTAAATCCCTGTTTTCTTCAGGGATTTGAAAGTGGGTCATAAATTCATTCCAAAGTGAAATCACTTTCATTGTCTAATCATGCAAGTACTCAATGTCTCTTCTGGGAAGCCAGTTCTTAGTGTGGAAGTAGCTTAGCTACTTCTGCTCAAATCCCATGCATTTATATTTTCTGGCATCCATGCTTGTTTTTTTCCTTTTGTTTGACTGGTTGCTTTTGGTGTTACTGTGCTAAAGCATAAATTTATTTTTAATAAAAAAGGTTAGCAAGTTGTGACTTTCCAGTGCAGAAGGATAATAACAGTTGTTTCATCTAGAAAGGAAAATATAGTTATTTGACTTGAGATCAAATGCTTCCTGTATTAATACATTGCAAACTGGTTTACTGGAAATGTGAAGAATCTGTGTTAGCACCTCAGGTCATGAACAGCCTTAATGATTTGTCAGGACAACAATACACAACCTGAGAGAATAATTCTGAAATCCTTGCCCAAGCCGAGGGGATTTAAGTCTTTGGGATTAGGTTATATATCAACTGGCAGTAAATAAACACAAAACATGCTTCTCAGGGCAGAGGATTTCTTGCATATGTTCATAAAGGAGGACCTGATACAGGAATGACCTTTCTTAAATTCTGTTTCTTAGATACTGTTTTCCCTGAAGGAAAGTGGGTATTTTGCATGCTAATTTACATCAGTACATGTGTTGTGCTTCAATTTTAACCTGGTAACATGTTGCAGTTATGATCCACCCATGCATTTAAGTAATTATCCAAAAGGCAGAGACATGGACAGTAAGACCTAGAGTCTGGAATTTGTCCACGAGAAGGGACCAGAGGAAGATAAATCCTCAGAGCCCCACAGTAGCACAGAAATCACCCTGAAAGAGTAAACAGTTCTCCTCAGGTCTTGCTACTGACATAAAAAAGAAAAAAACAAATCCCACAAACCCAAGCATTTCCATTATGATGACTATTGCTAAACCTAATCAACTCTCAGTATATGCCAGACATAACAGACCTGTTTAAATCTCCTGTTCTGGTGTTAAAAGCTAAACGAAGGCCTTCAAGCTTTTATTCAGATGCCTAGGATTTCACTACAGCACCTGCTGTACAGCATATGCTAATTAGAATTTTTGAATTAAAATGGTCTACATTGCCTGTTTATGGGAGGCAAGAAGGAAGGAAGGACATTTCAGCACTAGATGACTGCCAGCGGAAGCTCCTGAACGAGTGGAGTTCTGCTGCTGTCTGCAAGAGCTTAGGATATTTCTTAATCACCTCTGTTGGAGACTAACTTCACCGTTGTTTCAGTTCTACATTGTTGAAGTGATGTTCCTTACCTTGCTATGTGTTGTTCAGGCTGCTGAAAGGCTGCTGTTCGGGGCTAAAGGCACAGTTTGGTTCTAGAATAGTTTTTGTTGCTGCAGTGTAGTTCCTCCAAGTTCAGAACAAATTATTTTAAGTCCTTCCTTTTTTTTTTTTTTTTTTTTCTTTTTTTTTTCTCCTGAGACATTCCACTTTGGTCAGGGCAAACAGACCACTGTGATGACCATGGTGGTATCATAGACTATGGTTTTAACAATAGAACTAGCAGCACAAGGTGCTGTGTAGTAGGAAGTGACTTTACCTTGAGTTAATGAAAGCCTGCAATATAACATGTAAGCAGGACTTGATTGTAGTTCATTGTATAAAAGGCTTTTTTGTTGGCAAGGAAAGGAACAGCTTGCTTGCTTTTATTTTGAAGCAATTAAATAATTTATGGTAGGTTCCTAGCTTATTTATTATAAAAAGACACATAGCGGTTTGGTACTTTCTTATTCACTAGATATTGTGAAGTGTCCCCATGCTTGTCTATAAAGATTTATCTAATGCAGTCTCTTAATGCTTTGGCAGGTGTCCTCATTTGTTTCAGGGGAAGTCCTTTGCACTTCTGTTGACATTGCAGCCTCCTGTGAACCACTGAGTGAGGAGGTGGAGAATCAGGAGTCCCATTTATAGCTTTCTAAATTCATAGAAATAATCCTAGGGGATTTTTGAAAGAGATACTTAATTACTTAACACTGACTTTGGAAAATAATCTCCTGTCAAAGCTATCTGTTCAGCAGGATGCTAGTCACTTGATGCTTTGTTATGTTTTTTAAAGAATCAGAAAAATAAATGATGTATTTCTTATTGTGAAGAATATTTTTAAAGACATTAACTTAAGTTCTGACTTAGAAGTTTGCTCGGCCAATTCAGATGGCCACTTTTTCATAACAGAAAATACCTACATCTGTGTGGGGGAGTTCCTTCAGAAATGTAACATGATTTTTTTTTAGTCACTGTTAATATTTCAGGTTGACACTGTGTTAGAACAGTATAGAAACTATTTTTTCTTGTATTTTGGGTTATGTTATCTGAAATTTGTTCCAGTGGCTACATGGAGTGTTGGTGCAAACTGCAATATTTTGTAAAGGGAAATCAAGTTGTACTAAGTCTTAACCATAACCCAGTCATCCTGAGCTGAGAGAATATTTCAAAAGACCGACTTTTCCTCCTGCTTTTACATCAATTAATCAGTGATACATAAGTATTTGCATATGTGAAAAGCTGGTACCATTGATAATGATAACAAAGCAATGTTACAGTATTTCCACTGTTACTATCATCAAAAAATATATATTTTCATGTCCTTTTATTTGCTTCCTAGATTTCGAACCTTTGCCATTTGCATCTCCAGATGTTTTCCTGCAACTGTGAAAAATAAAACAAAAAACATAAAAAGAGAAGTCTATGATTTACAATTAGAAAGTTTGTATAACTGTTAATTAAAGCAGGTTTTCATTTTCATTCTGGCTTCATGTTGTAAAATCATTGTTACAACTGATTTGCTTCTTCAGAGACTCAAAAAGAACTCCAGAATGATTTATGGGATAACCTTTTTTTAACCACGACTTTTTGCTTATGGGTTTACTTTTCTCTCTGTCCACTGCTCATTCTGTGCATATTTGCCTTTTTTTCTGTTGTTTCCTTTTTTGTGTTTGCTATTCTCTATCCTTATGATTTTCTCGGTGTTTGCACTTCTTATGCATGCTTTTAATGTACCTTTTCTTCACTTAAAGCTCTGTGTGCTTATACTGTCTGAAGGTGAAGAGTTATGTTTAGCAATCAGTAACTCAGTGACCAAGTCACTGATCACACTGAATTATTGATGCATCTCTGGTATCCTCCCATCGCCTTTCTCATCCTGCTTCTTTCTGAAGATTTGTTGGACTGCTGTGCCAGGGTAGGAAAATAGCATAAACTCATTCTGAGATAGTTTCTTTCCCCACTGTGGCCTACTTTACTCCTTCTTGGGCTTCCATAATTCATTGCTTTGACAGAAGCTGTAATATCCTCCCTGTTTTGTTTGCAAATGAACCCATTTGTTTTTGGTGAATCCCTGTACTTTTACTCCACTATAGTGAGCCAAAGGGAATGTGCTGATCATGGCTCTGCTTCAGGATGTTTGTATTGCGCTAATACCCCAGGACTGGCACAGACTGTTCCCTTAATATATGGTCTGTGGCCAAATACTCTTGCTGTGATCCAGCATCTCAGCCTTGTTATTACTATTTTTCTTAGCATTTTGTGTGTCTCAGTACCTCATGCAGGTGTTTACAAAATGAAGACTATTACTTATGCATTTATTCATTTTCTATGAGCTCTTCTCAGGATAAAACTTGGACATTCAGCTGATATTAGAAGGAAAGATGTGATGTTGTGCTGTCGTGTCTGGGAGGATGTGGCGTATGGTAAAATGAGCTGAACAGCCTTGTCCAGTTCCCACTGATTCCACAGTACTGCTTCTATCAGCTGCAGAAAATGAATGGACACATAACTGAGCTGTCATCTTGAATCAGAGAATGAAAATACACATGTTAAAAGTGCGTATCTTTACACTTAGGAAAAATAAGCGGTGTGATCTCCCACTTGAAAAGAGTGTTAATTTCCTTTTTCCCCATTTCTGAAGCAAATCTTCAAGTCTAAAAGGCAGAAACACAAAATGTTTATGACACTGGAAATCCTTTCACAAAAGGAAGATTCCATTTAAAGGTTTTCGCCGTAAAAACTGATTTTAGGAAGGTAATGAATATATGGTGATGGAATACAAGTTGAAGGTCATAGATAGAATGAGGTCAAGTCAGTTAACATTCCTGTTCACAGCAGTACAAGAACAGTAGTATTAAATATAACAAATTTATAACTGGTATAGATATAGATACAGCTAGAAAAAAATTAACCTGTGAAACTTTACCCCACAGGAGACTTTAAACATGAATAAGTTGATAATGGTCAGCTTAGGTACCCTAGCTTACAAAAAAAGTCTTTCATGGAACACGGTCAATACAAATTTAGAGATAAATTAAAAACATCCTCCTTGTGTTGGAATTATTAGAGACATACCTAAGTGCTTAGTGTTTCATATCTGTTGGTTTTGCACTCACCTCTGATACCTCTAGTGCTGATTACTGTTGGATAGGCTATCAGACTTGATGTACCACATCTGAAGTAATAGGGCAATTGCTGTGCTGGTGGGACAGCATGCGAAAATGCTGAGTTTGCCTGAGGCAGAGCAGATGCTGCTGCACCATTGATTGGACTGGCTAGGGGGAATGCAGTGTGAGATGGTGACTGGGGACTTTGGGCTAGAGAACACACGCAACACCAAATGGTACTAAGGGGTGGGAAAAGGGTGGGATGTAATATTTCACTAGGTCCTTACTCCCAGTAGGTTTGCATCCATCTGTGGTTGAATATGGAGTTCATGAGGAAATGTCAGCCTGACTTCTTTCACAAGTGCTAATTTCATCCCACATCATTAACTTTTTTCTTTTAAAATCCTGTTCTTTGCACCGACATTAACACTCATTAGTTGGTGGAACATGAAAGGCTCTTTTTGAAAGTGCCTTATACAAAAATATTCTCTGAACATGTCTAGACATAGTACTGTAGAGGTAATTCTTGCTAGGATAGAAGTAATTTATATGTTAAAGGAAAAAAAGTTTTTTTAATAAAACTGTCTTCAAAAAATTTTTTTTCAGTAACATTTTGTGATGGCTGAACTTTGAACACTTCTTGCAGCCCCAGATAAAAAAACATAGCTTTCACTTGCTTTCCTATTAAACTGATGTCCTGAAAAAGGTCCTTATTGTTGCCACCACATACTCTTCTAAAAAAATTGCCAGTGGGAGAGCAGCGCATAAACTATAAGTCAGCCCAAGCTTCAGGGTTTTTTATGTATGAACAGACAATAAGAGATTTGGAAGGATGTCAAGTGTGAGACTTTGGCACGTGGCTGTAGCGAATCGTTATTTCCAATCTCACAAACCTTAGTGGTTGTGCAAATTAAGAACTGCTGTTAACAACTAATTGCTCCCACACATGAAGTTCCTACTTTGGCTTCAGGCCTCAAAAGGGTCCTATGAGAATGAAACATTGCTCATTTTTTCCATCTCCAACAGTTTCTCTATAAAAGACATTACCTTTCTGTGCAAACCTTGCCTCTTTCCTCATGACTAGGAAAGCCTTACTGCAGCTGCAATGATGGCAGAAGCTCCTGCCTAGAGTCACTCTTTAGGGTCTAGCTCAGTGCAGGAGGAGTGTCCAGTATCCCAAACTTGATGCAGCACATGACCATTTTTAAATTCCCCCTGGTCACTTCTAGAGATTATTTTGGAACACTGACAGTTTCCAAAAGATGTCAGGGATACAAGATAACACTAGAGAGAGACCTCCTGTCATGTCTGTTGAATTCACATTGCTGCTGAAGAGACTGTGTCTCACTTCTTCACAGGACTGACAACATAAGCAGATCTGTAGTCTTGCTCATTTGGCTTGGTTAGTCTTAACAGAGTGGCAAAGTAATTTCAGGGTCCAGGTTTTCACCCCATATTGCAGGCACGAGTAAATACTTTCAAAAGGATTTAATAGGAAAATTTGACTGCTGAGCACCATAATCAAATTATAGTACCAAGCACAGCTTTACTTCTCTCCCTCTTTAGCTAGTCTTCCTGTCTCCCAGAAGTCCTAGACAAACAGTCAGTATTTGCATGGGAAATCCACGTTTCTGCTGCTTGGCCAGGCAATTTGTGAAGTTCAATGGATCCTGGAAACCCCCGATGTATCAGATGCAGCACAGTCCGCGCTCATGGTTTCCCTGTACAACACTAAGAATGGATGTACTGGAAAGGATTCTTAGGGCAGGATTCAGGATTTGCTGTCATAAGTAATGGCCCAGTGACTACTGCATTTTGTTGGTGAAGCTGAGAAGCATCAGGTGAGGTCTACTTGCTCAGGAGCTACCTGGGTTGAATAGGCAAGCAAGAAAGTAGGAAATACAGTATCCAGCATAGTAGAAAAGAAAACAGAGCGTGATTATAAATGAGGGCTCTTTGCTGTGCAAAGCAGCAAATTAAAAAACCCCCAGACCTCATAATAGTCCTGCAAAGGAGGTATACAATGAAGTTTTTCTATAGAGAAAGGTGTCTGGTGAATAACTTCACTTAGCACAACAAAAATATTTAGGCATATGGGATCTGGACAGACTGGATCAATGGGTTGAGGTCAGTGGTATGAGGTTCAACAAGGCCAAGTGCCAGGTCCTGCACATAGGTCACAAAAACACCATGCAATGATACAGGCTTGGGGAAAAGCGTCTGGAAAACTGCCTGTCAGAAAAGGACCTGGGGGTGTTGGTCAACAGATGGCTGAATATGAGCTAGCAGTGTATCCAGGTGTCCAAGGAGGACAACGGCATCCTGGCCTGTATCAGAAACAGTGTGTCCAGCAGGACTAGGGAAGTGATCATCCCCCCTGTACCTGGCACTAGTGAGGCCACACCTCAAATACTGTGTTCAGTTTGGGACCGTCTCTACAAGAAAGACATTGAGTTGCTGGAACGTGTCCAAAGAAGGGCAAAAAAGCTGGTGAAGGGTCTAGAGAACAAGTCTCACAAGGAGTGGCTGAGGGAACTGGGGTTGTTTATCATGGAGAAGAAGCAACTTAGGGGAGACCTTATCACTCTCTACAACTACCTGAAAAGAGGTAGTTGTCCCAGGAAACAAGAGATAGGATGAGAGGAAATGGCCTCCAGTTGTTCCAGGGGAGGTTCGAGTTGTTTATTAGGAATAATGTATTCACCAAAATGGTTGTAAAGCTGGAATAGGCTGCCCAGGAAAGTGTTGGAGTCACTATCCCTGGAGGTATTTAAAAGACATGTAGGTGAGAAGCTTAGCATCATGGTTTAGTGGAGACCTGGCAGTGCTGGGTTAATGATTGGACTTGATCTTAAAGGTCTCTTCCAAAAAGAATGATCCTATGATTCTATGATTCTATGATTGATTCTGTCTGCTGATCAGATCCTGATAAACTCCATTTAATACTTAGAATGTACAAGCACTGAAAAATGAAGTAGCTTCCGGGTATGAAGTAACTGTATTTACAAATACACATACACACACCCCCTCACTTATTTCTGTACACACAAACCCACACATATATATATTTGTATTACTGTGCTCTCCGGGATGTAATTCTGGAGTGCTTGGCCAAATACTATCTCCCTGACCTGTCAGCACTGGATGGAGGATGTTTAAAGCAGGCCTGGGGTTTGGAGACTTCCCATCTGCATCACTATAGTGCATGGCTGGCTATCCATGGGAGGGCTGGGATGAGACAGGAGTGGGTAGTTGTAGGGCTGTGATAACGTTTTTAAAAAACACCTACTTGGTCAAATGCAATATTTTAAGTCTTTTCCTCCAAAAACCTTCATACCTCCAAAATACCATTGAGGAAATTGTCCCTCTGATGAGTCAGATGGTTGCAGCAAGTCTCTGCTCACAGAAGGGGCTTGGTGATTCAGACAGGCAGCCATGATCAATGAGCAAAGCAGTGTCTAGCATGTCACAAACAGAACAGAAAGGTTGGGGACATCTGAATGAGGGATCTCAGTTGTCACTGTCAGCCTTGCCTCTGGGTCTCATTCTGAAAATCGCAGGGAAGCAGTGCTCTTCCCCCCTTGAGACTGGCATAGGATATTTACTGCATCAAGGATTCCTTCTGACATTTCTAATGGAAACAGCTAGAAGAAAGAGGGAAATCAGATAGCAGAATGTCTCTGTGCACTGTGCTGTTGCTAAGCAGATTATGTGCTGTAATCTGTAAGCACTGAACTGTGTTTGAATTATGAGGAACTCCTCCTTTGCTTTTGTTTCACCCCCCTGGGAGAAGTGATGTTTCCGGACTGCTAATGTCACAGTGTGACCTGTTAATAACCTGCGAGAGCCTTCCTTCACTCCACTGCCTCCCACTCCCCCAGGACCCAGCAGCTGCCGTCACATGGATCGAATGCCTGCCTTGTATGCGGTTCATTGAGAAAAATTCAAGCATGTGGCCTGAGGTTCCCCTGATGACTGTCTGGGGATGATGATTTCTACCATCTGTTCCCGCTGCCTGCGGCTCCCGGAAACACCGAGGTGTATGTTGCTTCTGGCCATATGTGGGATTCCTAATGAAACCTCAGCTGCCGTCCAACTGTCTGCGAATATCAGATGGGTTTGAATTATTTTTCCACCAAGAGGGGAGGGAGAAGCACTTTGTTTAACTCTTTAATCTGAACCACCACACAGCACGTGCATAATCACAGGATACAAAGCCACTGAATTATTAGCATCTGCATCAAGCTGTGGTGTTTGCACATGTGCTGGGTCTGTCCGAATCAAGATGATCAGGCTGGTTGTTTCCAGGCTAAATATATATCCCTGAGTCAAATGCATCTTGCTAGAGCTCACTTGGAATCTCTGTAATTATATCAGATATTTATTTGATCCATTCACTTCTGGTTTCTGTTAAAGGCACATTTCAACCATATAAATTTTATGTTGGTATGTGACAAAAGGCTGCTTATCAAACAGTTTAAATGCAGCAGATTCAAAGCTATTTATTGCTATGGAGGAACTCACAGCAATTTAGTGTTAATTTTGGTATATGAAAGAGATTTTCATGAAAAAAACCTTAATAACAAATTAATAGAAAATGCTTGTCTTTCAGGATTTGATCTGTATTTGATCTGTATATTTTTCCTGTAAGGTATCATTTAGAAAACTTTCCTTAACATTTAAGGAATATCAGGTTTCAGTAGATGCTGAGGGGTGTTTTGTCATTCTTTCTTGTTGGAATTACCTAGACTTCATCTATTGATATTCACACTGTTTTTTCCATTGATACTGGTACTATTTTCTTTGAATGAATAGTTGCTCTCAGTAAGAAATCTGCTGAGTTTTACAAGATGGAAAAAATATTTTTATGTAGCGACTAAACTATTACAAGGTTGCTGAATGGATCAGGAACAACTGCTTACATTTCTGGCAGTCATTGTTCAGGAAGGGCATTGCAGAAAAGAAGACTCAAAGTGATCTCAAAGAAAAAAAAAAAGGAAAGGAAAAGGAAGTAGCTACCCAGCAGTAGTCAGCAGTGATAGCCTTGAGTTGATAAACAGTAAGGGGAGAGTATCAGTACATGGTTTTGTGCTTTCAGATTAAACACCTCTGTAGCATGACCTCATCAACTTATTTTTAGAGGCTGCTTTTCTACTTATATTGTGGATGCTAATCAAAGAAAGCAAGCACACTTCTCAGCAGTGGCTTGCTGAGGGGCATTTGTTTTTGCTTTTGGAGCTTATTTTGTTATGCTATGAGACATAACAGCAATCTTCAAATGCATTCAGCAGCTAGTGTATAGGTGGGGGGTGACAGGCAGTGTTCCTACTGTTGCTGTCACCCCTTTATCTTGTCAACTGAGTCACACAGGGGTGTGTGCATACCTCATATATATGCACACGGTCAGAAATCAATACCAGGGTAGAAGTCTTGAAAGAAGATATACCAGAAAACTCAATAAATCTTAGAAAAATATTTCTGTTAGTCATTTTCTACTTTATGGATTTTCCTTTAAGAAAAGACACTCAAAGAAATGGGAACTATATATAGAAACATTTAATGCATTTACCTTCTCCAACCTGGAATAACCCAGTAACTACCTCTACCTTTATCTTAAAAGCAGGCTTTCTACTAACAATGAATACAAGACTATTGGCTTGTAGAAAACACAAGCTAGTTAAGCAGGTCATGCAAATATAGAAGGTGGGCTTTTTCTATATTGTAAATTTTTTCGAGGCACATTTCTCTTTTTATGGTCTGGATACAGGAAAATTTAACTGTAACTACCAGTGTCTGAGAGAAAAAAAAAAAGGAAAAAAAATAGCTAACAGAAATAAACAGCTTTAATTTTTAAAATAATGTTTAGTCTAGAGCTTTTTAAGGAAAATCTGGCATTTCTTTTTTCTCTATGTGTAGATCTCTGCATTACTTAAGAGAGATTTGACAGATGGAGACAGCTTGTAACAATGTATTTGAAGCTCGGCAGACTAAAATGAGTAATCAAAACCATTCCAGAAAAAGAGTTTTTCATGAATCTGTCTAAAAATATATAAGTAAGGTAGGTATTTATACTTAGCTGTATCTTGTTCTGTGTGACTTCCCTTGTCTGTTAGTGACATAATGTCTTGGCTTGCAGTTACAAGTGACGTAAGATGTTGCAAAATGTCACTAACAGATATGTCAAAAGACAGTGAACTAACAATAAAACATGGAGATCCCAAAGTGAATCTCATCATCAAGTTCTTCTGCCGTAGTCCACTTTAGATGAAATTTAGATTATGATGAAACATCTGAAAGAATTATTCCAAAATGGAAAAATATATCCTGCAGCTTCCAGGCCCCAGATGATGACTGTAATCATGCTCAAAGGGACTTCTGTCACTTAAAATAGTTTTTTAGGCTTAGATGGCTATTAGAGGGATTTGACTATACATACCTGTGGGAACATTTGGCCTGAGGCTATTCTTTCTTGGTTGCTATTGAGAGTTGACTGTTGCATGGAATTCCCTGTCATCTGTGCCACAAACCCTAACAGGATTAGAAGGAATGCTGAGGAGAACATTACAGATGATGGAGGAAGTAATGATTGACAGACCAGTTTTGTTGCTAGCACAACAGAAGAGAATATGCTTTTCCAAATAAATCCATGCATATTATCTGCCTCAGGTTATGAACATCAAGCTTGAGGTACCACAGGGGTCTGGCTTACACCTTTTTCATTGTAGTGTTGATACTTTACAGTTCTGAAAATGAAATCTATGATTTCTCAACACAGGCATATATTTATGGATGCATGCATTAAAAGCAGCTGTATGGAGAAGTTTTAGTATACCTGATCTAGTTTAGTATGTGATTATAAGTGAAGAGCTATACACCCCTCAGCTATCTATAAATGAAGAAAATTTAATTGCTGAGGGGTTCTTTTGAAAAAACTCTAGAAGTATCTGGGTTAAACATATAATTCAGACCACAAAGAGAATCCTAATCTTTTAGAGCCTTCCTAAGCAGTCTTGTTATATACCAAGAAATTCAATTAATTCAATTAAATTTTACTTTAAGAAAATGAACAAAGGTAACTTATTTAATGGAGGAAACATATCACATGTTGGAGCATTTTTGTACAGAAATACACAGATGGTCATAAGACTGACTAAAACACTAGAAATATACAGTTAGGATTAATTCTATGCTGAAATAAGGCTCTAATGTGATTCTCCACCTTTAACAACTATGGTGACATTCCTTGGCAATGGCAAATTCGGAGTCAGCAAAAATAGTTAGCCCTAAGTCAGGAAGTCATTTGCCAGCTAAGTGTCCCATCTTCAATTAGAGCAACCTTCTGACTGCTCTAGCTTGTCCTGCTTGTCTGCTGTTTCATGGAACTGGTACAGCAGCTGGCAGCCAGCAAGGTTTGTTATGACAGCAAGTGAATACACAAATAGTATAAGTCAGAAGATGCTGGGCTTCCTAGAAGAAAATTTTAAATAACTTCACAAAATCTTAGGTAAATCATTTGGACTGTCCAGCAAACAGACCAAGCCCAGGGATTTTTAAGTGCAAAAACTGTAAGCCTTACAAAGACAAAGTGACTACTTAATGTGATACTTTCTGAAGAGGCTGCATTTGCCATGCTAGAGAAGACTTTTTTTTGTGTATTTTGCTCTGGGCATGCCACTGAATTTCTGTTACTGAAGGTAACATGGGTGCAATAACAACTACTTATGTAAGTAAACCGCTTACAATTCTAAGTAAATTTGGATCTAATTTCAAAATAGTAATAATGAACTGAAAAAAAAAGAATTTTATGACTACATTGTTAAAGTACTTGGTTTTGACTTTTTGCATAATGCATTCAATGGAACATGTAAGTAACTTCGCTGGCTTCTGCTTTCTGAAGCAAGCAAGTAGGTAATGAAAGAGTCAGTAGACAATGACACAAACCTATGATTTTGCCAGTCTTTCAGTTAAATCGCATACCATATCCTTGCAATACACATCTGCGTAATAGTGAAAATTTCAACAAAGGACAGCCAAAGTCTGGTTCTGGAGAACTGGTGTGATTTCTTAGTAGCCTTGATCCTTGATAGGCAACTGATACAGAGTTTTCCATCATGTTATTTTAATCCATGGTTTCAATGAAATTTTCATATGCTCGTAAGACTTCAGTCCTCAAATACCTATGAGGTCAATGGGACTACTGTGATGATAACAGACTTTTCATTAAGGTGATCAAACATGTGAGACTCTGGCCCTTTTCTGGTATGCACTTTTACTTCTTTTGGCTTTCATGTTTTTATTGTCATTACATTATGTACTCTAGGGAACAGGAATTATCCTGTGTCTTCATGTACAGTGTTTTGCAGTGAAACTGCTGCACTAAAACCAATACTGTCAATAACAAGAAGGATAACAAATGATGTGATACCAGGAATGACTGTAGGAATACCCTTGGTAGGAATTTGTTTTGTGATAGAGCTCTTTTTTCTAACAATTAAAAACAGAGAGTGTTGTTTTGTATCTTATGTGCCTTTTATGTTTCTAGGAACACAAAAAAAATATTTCAGAGAGTTTCACGTCTGAGGAGAAAAGAATGACATCACAGAAAGCTGTCCACCAGATTCTCCTCAGAGACACTTTCCCATTAAGGGAAAGGACATAGTTTAATTTTCAATGGATGCAGTTCTTATTTATTCTGTGTACAGTTGATAGGTTGACTCACTGCTCTGCTAATGAAAACCTGGTGTTTTACCTTAAAAAAAATACATTCTCAATTCATTCAAGAAAAACAGACTTTACTTACTGCCTTTGTTCTTCTATTTTAAGGGTAGGATTAGAGGACAATGCTAATAGGTAGAATTAAAGGGACATGTTTGTCCCTGCATGAGCATAAAATGAAAGCACTCAATTAAAAGTGCAGTGAACTAGAAAGGAAGGTGTACAGTGAGTAACAGCAGGTGTACAGGTCTGCATGTCTCAAACAAGGCATAATGTGATCATAATCTCAGCCTTCCCATGGACTGTGAATAAGAACATGAAACAAAGGAAGAAAATGGGGCCATATCCACACTTAATGTAAAATGTTATAGCTCTGCTGAAGTAAATTGGAATCTGCTTAATCACCTTAGGTAAGGATTTCATCTTCTCAATGCTCTTCCCAGCTGGATCCTTGCCAGGCTACCATGTAGCTTCACTCCCACCCACCTGCATGATCTCCAGCCTTCCCTTGCTTAGTGTGGTGGTTTGACATTGGCTGGATGCCAGGTACCCTCTGAGATGTTCTATCACTTCCCCCCTCCTCTCAGCTGGACCAGGGAGAAGAAAATAAGATGAAGCTCATGGGCTAAGACAAAAGCAGTTTAAAGAAAAAGCAAAGCAATGCCACATGCAGAAGCAAGAAAACCCCACTACTTCTCTACTTCCAATCAGCAGGTGATGTTTAACCCCTTTTCTGGGAAGCAAGGCTCCAAACGCATAGTGGTTGCTCAGAGAACAAACTGATGCCCCCACCCCTCCTCCTTTTCCTAGCTTTTATAGTTCAGTTGACATCATAAGGTATAGAATATCCCTTTGGTCTGTTTGGGTCAGCTGTCCCAGTTGTGTCCCCTCCTAAGATCTTGTCCATACCATCCCACTGCAGGAGGAATGTCGAAAAAACAGCCTTGCTGCTGTGTGAGCCCTGCTCAGCAGTAACAGCAACATGGGTGTGTTATCAACACCTTTCCAGCTCTCAGTGAAAAGCACAGCACTGGGAGGGCTGTTAGTGAGGAAAATTAACTCCGGCTCAGTCAGACCCAATACACTTAGGTAGACAGTAGCACTGATCCTGCTGGTAACCTGGATCTAGGACATATGCCTTCGTTGGAGGGAAGCTCTGTTGCTCTGTGCTCCAACAAAAGGTAATGTCTGCCTTGGGGCTCAGGCGTACCCTTCTCAGAGCCACGACTCAGTGGTCTTGCTTCTCAAGGGTGTGTGGACATGTGCAGACACTCACACATATTTCACATGAGATTAAACATTATATTAGTTTTTATTTTACTAACATAGAAAACATGCAGATCGGGGGGGGACAAAAACAATGTACTACTGAATCTCTTCCTCTCTGTTGCCTTCTAGCCTGCTTGTCCATTTCTGATATCCAAATAGAACACAATCCTCCAGCTGCTTCTCTCTCCCCACTTAGCTAAGTACTAATTCTGTGATGTTTCTTGATCCGTACCTCTGTGCTCTTAAATAATGCAATTACTTAGGATTTTCTACTTTCACATTCAGCAGTAAAGAAAGCCCTTTTTTTTTTATTATTTTTTTTTATTTTTCTGGCTTTAGCTGATTGCTCAGCGCATTTTCACCTGAAAAGATGACTGCAAATCGTTGTTTTTCAGAGATGTTACTCAGCTTATGTCAGTAAATATGTCTATAGAAATTATATTCTATAAGACTGGTACTTCCATATTAATGATTTTATAATTTCTATATTTTCTATGAACTTTATCTAGTTGCCACTGCATAATCACAGCTTCATTGTGTTGGTAAGTCCTGAGGGTATTTTTATTGATTAATGAGTTTAAAGATAATTTTATAGGTAGGTACAAGCTATATTTTTCTGTAAAGCAAATGACAACTGGAAATCAGACCCAGAACTGAATCTACTGACTCCTTTGGAGAACTTATTTCCTAAGTAGTATACATCATAGGCTGCAGCAAAATGGAGAGAGTTCTTACTGTAATCTGTTCAAAGACAGAGAATTAATGAACATGTTATTTCAGTATAACAAAATGGAGAATAATGGATAACTGTCAAAGCCAAACCTTTTAAAGGGAAATCCTGGCCTGCTAAAGAAAACAATACTATTTCCAGTGCTTTGAATGGTGCTAACGTATCATTTCACTAGTTCAATGGGGTAAGTGATGCAAAACAGGCCCTTTTTCTTATACACTGGTTTCCTGGGTCAAGTGCCAAAATATAAAAGATAAGGACAGGTGGCTTCAACACATGATAGAAAGCTTGGATGTTCATTATCATTTGAGGTAAGGAAGGCATATCATGTGTCTGTGAGAACAGGCGGAGGAAGGGTAAGAGACTATCTGAAGTGCAGATTAAATTTAGTGCAACTGGAATAGTACTTGACAGTAATGATCTACCATGCCGTTGTGACATTTTGCCAGCTGTAAAGTAGAATAAAGGCAGCACCGCAATAAAAAGGGGTTTTAATGTTAGCTCCAGAAGGGTTAAGTTTTAATTTTCTTTAATGTCCCAAGAGCACTTTACTTGTCTACATTAAGTGAAGGAGGGGAAGAAAGTTTTGGCATGTTCTAAGTATCCAATGCACTCTGCTCTTGGAGTGCAGTGTAACATACCTGGAGGGATCTTTTTTATCTGAGCTCTACTCTTTCATGTGAATATAAAATAATATTCCTCAGGTTCTGAGGGACGTGCTCTCATTTGCTGCAGTACAAAATACAAACCAAAATAAAATCTACAGGAGAAAAATCTGCTGTTAGCTGGTTAGTCCCCATGGGCATATTTGCTGCTTCTATCAACAGATAGTTCACTTGAGAAGGAGAAGCAGAGACCAGACTTGCCCTTGTTCCACATAAAAGCTCCCGCAGTTTGGCAACAACATTTTGCAGATTCATTTCCTTTGAGTCAGTAAAGGCTGTCAAAGAGAAGGAATAGATTTGCTAAACTGGGTAAGTAATGCCTGCTTTTGTGATTTTCAGTAATAGGGGAGTCATTTTTGTCTATCCAAATTTCCATTATATCCTACTAAAAGGCACTGGATGCCCTATGCCCCTATTCTCTATAGATTTCCAGAGCCTTTCTTACTCAGCAGAGTTTTTCAGGAAGTTTTTACATGTCTCTCTCCTGCACAGACTGTTCTAGTGCCAGGTGAGTAATCTTTAGGTTGATTTCCACGCCCTTGTTCACTCTGTCGCCTAGTGTGCAAGTGTAACACAGAGAAGCAGGCAGTGGAGCACAGCACAACAAATGCAACAAAAGAAACAATGTTGATGGGTTCTTGGTTAAATTGCATTAAAATGTTCATCGTTAATTGTGCATTCTTTCAATGTTCCTGTTTGCAGCCCTGAAGTTTGAAATCACCTATTAATGACACAGGAAGTACCAGGCAAGAAATGTCTGTTCCAGCTGCCCAACAGCACCGGCTAATGTGCTCAGGTCCATTTTCAGGGGTGAAGAAGCAAGTTGTTTGCTCTATTCATTCTGTGCCAGGGTTGCCAGGATGTTGAACAAGGTTGTATTTACAGAAGGAGTTCTTTGCTGATACAAGAATACTAGTGTATTTTTCTGGCAAAAAGCTTCTCATGCAATCACATGCTACAATAGCAGAACTGTGGAAAGCCACCTCTCACAAGTGAGACAATCGTGAGCTCTTTTTTTCTGGCTTAACCCTTTTTGAATTAGAGATCTCTGATAGTGCAGCTATGTTGTGTCAGAGGTGCAAGGAGCTGAAAGAAATAAAGTACACTTTCCATATTACTGTATGCAGAGTGTACGTTCCTGAGTAAATGCATGTGTGAGGAAAAGTAGAAGAGTGGGAACAGTAAGCAATAAGAGTTGTCCTCTAGGAGCTTTTAGAGATCTGAGATTCACATAACGTAGAAAACTGCCAATTTATCTTTTGTATTTGGATGGTATTTCATCATCTCATTCAATAATCTAGGCAGGAAAGATCAGGAAGGAGAATTGAAACACTGGGACCTCAGCCATTGACATAAGCACAAGAACTAATGGGTACAAACTGGACACAACCTTTTTAGTTTGGAAACCAGAAGAAAATTCCTAACCATTAGAGGACTAATATCTTATAATGGCTTCTAAGTAGAGAAATGGTAGGGTCAACTATTGAGGGACTGACAGTAGGAAACTTCTCACCAATGCACCTGATGGTCAGGAGGACCCTTCCAGCCTTATGTTCCAAAGACTACACCAGAAGTTACAATAGAAGATAGTAAAAATTTAGAAAGATGGCAGCACTGTTTCACAGATGTCAAGTGGAAAAGAGTCTCAGCTCCAAAAAATGTCCAGGTGAACAATGCTTCTCCACACTGTTGCTCTTAGCTACAGCATTTTGAACCCCTGATGATACATAGGTACGATTCAAGAGATTGTCCTGAAAATAAGTCTATAAAGTTGGGGTTTTGTTGTTTGTTTTTGGTTTTTTTAAGGGAATGCCTGTGGCAGTTTGCAGAAGGCTTCAGAATGAGCAGTATCCAATTGTTCTCTACTGTCCACATCAAGTCCCTTTGTGAGGTACTCCACTGATGGACTTCTCAGGAAGAAGAAATCAAAGTGACTGTAGATATATAGATACAGAGGTTCTTCCTTGTTTCCAACAATGTAGTTCTTATATCCCAAGCAATAGTTCTTCCTGAGATGGATGAAAGCTTCAGTTACTAATGAAGAGGGAGACATCTGTGTGAGTAGGGGCATGACCTAGATGCCATCAGGTAACCCAGGAGAAAACTGGTCCTCTGTGCCTGTCATTGCTGGCAATCTTCTCACACAATTTCTACCTTCCTAATATTGCTTGGTATTGTGGAAATGGTGAATGAAGAGTTTGAGCCTGTCCTGCAGCACTGTTGCCTGTTGTTTTATAATCATAGAACCTTTTAAAACACTGCTGCCTTTTATAGTGAAAATTACACACACTCTACCAGTGGTGTGAATCATGTTAATTACACACCAATTCAAATGCTGTGACAATACCTCTGCAGTGGAAATGACACCATCTGGTGGTTGCATCATTGCTGAAAGTTATGCTGGCGGGGGTGGTATTAGGGATTGAGCTGCCTCTGTTTAGTGAGGAAATCCTGGTTTAGATTTAGAGATTAAGGCTCCCTGGAAATCATTTCTCCTAGACAGCGTTCCACTTTACAGACATGCCAGAAAGGCCCAGCAGTGCCGACTAGGAGACACTGGAATAAGTGTCCTTTTTTTTATTATGTGATTTTATTACTGAGAAACCTGTGATGTTCAAACACTTCTAATGTGAGCTTTGTTTTCAGTTGTTCTTTTTGGGAGGAATTGGTAGGACAGAGTCACAAATTGTCATCCATAAGAAACACATACAGAGGCCATCTGCACACTTCATGAACATGCAGCTTCTCCTTCCTCCTGTTTAAATGCTTCCTATGGGTTTGTGAATGGGAACCATTCACAACCAGCAAAAGCTTACTGTCTCCTTACAAAACACGCTCTACGAAATCTTACTTTCCCGTGTTGATTTTTTTTTTTTATTAACTTGCTGTTAATGTCACTTTGTTCCAAAGAGGCTTTTGTTAGGATGCAGTTCTATATATATATATATTCTTCTGAGATAGCTCAATGAGTTTTATTGTTTGACACATGTTCTAGGCTGAGTAAAAATATTCTCAAAATAATAATAATAAAATTATTCTGTTCTTGTTTATCAGGAGGGCAGAAGAGGAACAGAAATGATCTCAGTAAAGATACTTTGGATTTACCCTAGGATAGAAGAGAGCACAGTAAGTCTTTATGTTTAGCTGAAGAGAGAAATGAGTGATAAACTTTGATCATGCCAGAGGCTCTTATGACTTTTAACTGAAGAATTCTGACTTGACCTTATTTTTGGAAGCCTGATTTGTGATTAGGTTGCTGGCATGGTTGGTGCTGTAGTTAAGGCCTGAAGTTCACAGCAAAATGGATTTGTGCTCTATAGCAAAGCTGGGCTCTATGGGGCACAACAGAGCTGCAGAGTGGGGTATTCAGAATAATTTGTGGAAAATTTAAAATGAAATTTTGATGCAATACAGCAATATGCCATGAGGCACAGCTTGTCCAACTGACTTGCAGAAAGTCAAGCTTTTTTTTTCTTCTTTCAACCACTTTTTCTTATTTTCAATTAAAATTAAAACTCTTGAATACTACTGGTTCTCCACACAGACTTGTATGGTGCCTAGTCCAAGGGACCTCAGCCTCTGATGGGATTCCTTGGCAGTATGATCATGTAAACCAGGTGCTCTTATCATGCAAAAATTGCTTTGACAGATACAGCAGCCAGTTCTTGGCTCTTTCCTGAGTACTTCTCAGATACAGATAAGTGAATGTAGGTAGAAAATACATCCATGTGCATTAAATCCCATGAAGCAAAATAGCTAAGGTACATGAATAAAGGGCTCTAGAGCTTCAGGGGAGCACTATGGGATGCACACAGGATGTCCACTCATATTGCACATCCAGACAACAAAGTTGGCCATCCAAGTGTAAATAAGCTATGAAAATTGTGCAAATTAAAAGGGAGAGTGATTAATATGTATTTTGCTATTGAAGTCTCCCTGCTTTTACTCAGCCTATGTGAAACACAGTTGTTAATGCATGTCAGATTTTTTCAACTGGACACTCTCAGCTGCTTTGTGCACCTCATCTCTCAGTTCCTGTCAGCTGTGTATGTTATAGCTGGTGAGAAAGGCTGGAACTATGTAACTGAAAGACAGGAAGAAGCATTGCAATTGATTTTTCCTCTCAATTGTTAGGAAACGTCAGATTGCTTAAAAGATCACACTAGGAGTTGTAACCTTGTGTCCCACCAGCTCTTTGTGAGTCGTTGATTAAACACACTAGCCCATGCTTAAAACAAGGAATGACAAGAAAGTATTTTCACCAAGGATAACCTTCTCATTCCAGGCATATTTAACCTTGCACTGGTATTGATTTCAGCTGTAACAGGTTCTCAGAGTCCCTGAGCTTTCCATTGGCAATATTCATTGCCCAGTGGTGCCAATGGCAAGCCCATACCCTGCCCCATGGTGTCTGGTTCCTCCAAACAAAGTCAGCATAGAGGGACACCTGCTAGCAAACAAATAGAGAGAAAAGACCCAGAAAGCAGGTACCTTAGCTTGCTATGTACAAGGCCATCTGTCAACTACCTGTCAGCTAAATGTTTACTGACTAGCAGGTGAGCCTTGCTGATGACTTAATTGTCACTATTATTAGTTAGTTACTAGTTATTGAGTGCCAACAAGCTGTTCCCTGCAATACAGAAGGACACACAGCTTTCTTGTCTTCAGGCAGCTATTATGAAATGATAATGAGAGAAGATAAGGAACAAACAATCATAAACTACTAGGTTCAGTTTAACTCTTACAGAAATAGATTTCTTCCCCAGCTCTCCTAGTAGATTTTTTTTCTTTCCGTAGATTCCCTTAAAAATGTAGCAAAACCAGGGGAAAAAAAAGGATTTATGCAGGTGTTTATAATGTTCCATCCCATTTAATTTGCTCCTAAATAGTGACTGGGATTACTGTATTGTCTAAATAGCATAAGGAGGGATTTCAAGCTACAGGGATTTCAAGCTCTCTTGTTACCTAATCCTCGTCTCAGACAGCTACATCATCCAATTAATGCTGGTTCTGTCAAGACTTTCAGACTCCTGTGAGAACAAAATATCACTCCAGGGCCATGGGGGCATACCCTGGAGCAAAACAATATATGTCCTCTAAACAGGAGGTAAACTCCCCTGCTTCTTCCCCCCACCTGAAGCTTCTGGGCAAAAACTAACCACAATAAAGATTCTCTGAAGTATTGTTTAAATGCATGGTGGGCTTCATATATTACTTCCAAGTGTCAGATTAGTCTTAATAGAACTATTTTATTAAATAATTCAATAAACACATGAATTTCATATTTTGTTTGACTGAAGACTGTAAGAAAGAGAATATATAGTGTAAACAGAGAGAAAAACACTTTTATACGGACTAAGTAATTTAGTCACTTATTTTGCAATGGGAGTTTGATCCTTACACTACCTAACTGCAGCGGTAAGCAAACTACATTCAGAAAACCATATGCTGGAAAACTTCACTCACTTGTTAGATGAAACCCTGGGACCTATATACTTATATTAATTAACTTAAGGCCTGAATGAGGTGGTAAAATTAGGTAAGCTGCTTGTGGTCCAAAGTCCTTTAGAAACATGGGACTTATGCCCTTCATACAGTTTTGAAAATGACAATCCAGTTTGAATATCCTGAGGGATAATGGGATGGTTGGCCTGAAGCTGGTCATTAAACCAAAACTACTATGAGGTCTCTCCAGCAGCTACCGGTTTCATTCCTTAATTTTCCTTGAAGCTGAAGCTGAGCACCTTAAGGATATCAAGTACAGTGTGTCACATGGGGTACTCCCTGCTTTGTCTAGATAGTGCCTAATTACTCACCCAAGTGTGTACCTGGAATGAACAACAGTGCAAAGACCTGTAGGATGAGGCTTCTGTGGAGCAATAGTAGGACTCTATAGTTATGGTACACAGCACCAAGTCCATAGAAACAGTGGGGGTAAAAGTGAGAAGTATACTGTTCTGTATTCAAAAATATTTTCAAATAATCAAAATTCATATGAAGCAGGTCAGGAGACTTTACTAGCAATCAATCTTCAGAGATGTTTATATGTACTTGTCCATATTATTTTCTCCTAAGAAGTCTAAAACTTTCTGACAAGTGCTTGTCCTCAGAAGAATTAATTGCTTTGCATAAGAGCAGATGGTAGAAATAAAAATTGTTATATTAGTTATTGTCCTAGACTTTGCTCTAATTTCTGTAAGTGCACTTCCCATGAATTTACTTCAGTTTCATAGGCAAGTGGTATATGCTTGTCGCATCTCGGATTTTCACTAGAGCATACTCTTACTCTACAGCATGGTTTCTAATTTCTCATATTCCACTCACATTCAAAGCACACATTGTCAAAGAAAAATGGATGATACATATATATGTATGTGATGTATATAGGTCACATTTCGTCCAAGTCCTTCCACAACCAAAGAGATGGAATCTGGCCTTGAACCTCTGTCTCAGAGTTCCACTCCATGTATAAATTTAAGAAAAACAGTTTTTATGTCTGTTTCCTACACCATCTTCTCAGATGGCAGTCTGGCAGAAGAAAGCTCAGACAGTAGACAGCCTTGGGTCCTATTTGTAGGTTACAATGAGAATAAAAATGTCAATGTCCTTCTTCCAGGTATTCAGTATGAACACTGTGGGACAAGAACTCTTCATCCTTTCCCCATGACTGTGCATGGCCCTGGACCAGATTACATGCTCCATAGAGTAGTTTGCTGTGCAGACTGTAGGTGCAAAATAAGGATTACTAACATTTTGCAATTAGTTTGGTATAATTTTGAATAATAGTTTTTATTCTGAAAAAATTATTCTTAAAGATAGATTCACAAAACAGCTGGGGAAGAGAAAACTTCAAAATATTTCAACAGCAAACATCTAAACTGCATGAGGAGGTTGCTGAGCAGACATAGCCAGGCTATTCTTAGTTCTTCATGTCTGTGAATGAAAATGCTCTTAGCATTAGACCATTAAGGTTATAACCTAAGCCATCCAGCAGCCAGCTTTAGAGACCATCTGGGTGGACAGAATCCATTAGACAGAGGCATGTAATCTTTTTATTGGTTCTCTGGATCTGGGCAGGTGATGATTGACTTGAGTAAGTGCCCACCTCCTTTAAGTGTTGTAAATGTGACCATGACATGTGTTTCATTCACACGCTCACTGTGTCACTTCAAGCAATCCAGGCAAACTGGAACACCTACAATCAGAAATATTTACAATTATCAACCATCAAACTTAGCCAAGTGATTATAGCTGTTCCTGGAGATGTTATGAGGGAGTAGAATTCCCCTCTGGCAAAAGAAGGAAATTAATTTGGATTTAATACTTTCTGGCAGGCTGTTCAAGAGTTCAACCAGTGAAAAGGAATCCCAGCAGCTCTCATTATCTTACCTAAAACTTATTCCATTTCTCTCACTACCCCACCCCTAGGTGTCTTGTTGATTTTTGGCACTTTGCAGAAGTAAAATTGCCTTTTCCTGTTGCCATGCAGGCCTGGTGTTCAGTGTGTTGCTTCACCTGTGTGTTGCCTTTCCTCTTTTGTACCTCCAGTGGGAACTGCATGCTTAAGAAGAGTGGTTTTCACATAGACCTATGAATAAATCAGGGAACATGGAGTTGCTGTTTTATTACCTGAGAGAGAGAACAGCCTGGGCTTGTCTTATCACATTTTTCCTTCATGCTGAGATGATTATTTCTCATTGCTTCTCAGTCATTCACAGGAGACTATAAAACTGTCATTCTGAACCAATAACTAAATCAGTCAACTAATCCACACTAATATATCTAGTGCTTCCTGCTTCAATTACGCATCTGGCATGCTTATGGCTATACCTTACCTACAGCTTAGGCAGTATGTATTGTCAGATCAGCCAAACCACTGCTTTGGCAACTTTAAAGGATTCATTGAGACTCAGCAAACTTAATGATCCACCTGGTGGAATCCTTAGATGAACTTATTCTTGCTTTTCACAGATTCTTTTCATGTTTCTTGAGCCTCAGTCATTTTGGGGATCTTGCAAAAAAAAGTACCAACAAGACATACAAACCAGCCTGCTTCAGAGTTGAGATAATAAAAAGATTAAATTATGAAAAAAATCAAAGTTCTTTCCATTTAACATAGTTGAAACCTAACCCTCTTTCTTTTTGAATGTTCTCATTGAACTCTTAAATGCTGGACATAGATTTATAGACATTTTTTTTATTCATAACAAAATATTAACCACTCTTAATGAGAACATTCCTTACAGAATTATAGGAAAAATAAGTATTCCACTAAAGAGTTATTTTTATTTACTTTCTTTGCTTATTTTTTTTTTTTATATTTGAAGGTGGTTTTATTTCCCAATTTGAGTTTTTTCAAAACGGTTGACACCAAACCATGAATGTCACATAAGCCCTTTTAGACTGATCCTGATGTGGATAGTTTGAATCTGTGAATCTGCCTATTGTTTACACTTCAATTTGAAACTGAAATAACTTGCAACATTATGATTTTTTAAAAAAAAAATTAAAAAACATCTATTTCTGTTCATTCACTGGTATTCTTTGCAAATATGAATAGATATTGGATTAGGCAGTTAACTGCAAAAAATTACTTGTCTAAGTGACAATAACAATACAGAACTGCACAAAAGTGCCCAGGTAAGGCATGCTACCATTGTATTTTGTTGTTTGGGCAAATAACAAAAGAAGAAATAGCTTGTCAGTTATCCTTAGTCTTATCTAGACCGTACATGTCACTTTGGACATCAAGCTCACAGAAAGCCTTATCACTGCATGAATGCGACGCTTTGTAAAAGAATAATAAACTTGTCATATGAACTAGTGCTACTACAAGCACAGTGCTGTATAGCTATTACTGCTTTGCCCAGACTAATTTACCAAGGAGCAAAATTACTGGTGTAATGGTGGATAAGTGGTCCTGTTAGATATTATTTCTTTTGTATTATCTCCACTGAAAAAAAAAATAAAGGATTTTGGGCTTACATCATGGGGAAAACAGCTTCTATTTCTGCTCCTTTTGGGTTTCTTCTGGAAGTACTCAGAGACAGCTTGTACATGCATGTTCCTCAAAGTACAGTTTTGTGGCCACACTCGCTGGTGTTCATAATGCATGGATTTAGGGCTTTCTGGCCCTGGCTATTTGGTGTGACATCCAGCTAACATAACTTTAGAGGTAGCCGCCAGGGCAGAGTTTTGGACCAAGTATGGCAAGCCCAGGCTATCAAATGTGTTGTGCATGCACATGGAATATGGACAGCAGATATGTGCTGCTTGTGCTCATCATCAAGGAAAAATGGTGCTTCCAGCAGCATAGTTGCAACCTTTGTTGGTCTTATATTCATGCAAGTAAGAAGCATGTGGGGAATACAATTTAGGTTTCTACCTAGGAAACTTCTGCACTGTTTCTATTTCTCCATGGCATTTGGGGGGGGGGGGGGGGGGGGGGGGGGGTGACGGGGGGTGGGGG
>JANHFX010029656.1:0-13312 GCA_027560015.1 Chloroceryle amazona
AGAAAGAAAGAAAGAAAGAAAGAAAGAAAGAAAGAAAGAAAGAAAGAAAGAAAGAAAGAAAGAAAAGAGAGAGAAAAGAAAAGAGAACGAAATATACTCTAAGCTCCACTTTAGAGAGTCTAAGCAACCTAAGCAAAATGAGCCTCCCTCTTGCTTTGGAAAACATCAGACTATTTGTTTTTATACTTTCTTATTAAAAATTTTAAATATGCATAAACCTGAAATGATTCATAAATATGGCTTCTGCCTCTGCAAAGCTCTTCAGAAGTCTCAAACTGACCTAAATACCTACACTCGACTAATCCAGAGAGTGCATGTTACAGTCTCAGAGCATTTCTTGCTCCACGATGCCCCCTCCTGCAAATCTGCAGAACAAACTCAAGACAGGCACTCCCAAAGGCAACCACGCAGGGAAATGACTCCACTCGGAAAAGCATCCTGCGTGCATAAAGAGCATATCTGAGTTTACTGGGAGACAAGAAATTTTTTTAGAAGTACGTGTCACGGAGAAGAGGTTTCATCTGAATCACTTGCCACAGAGTCCTGGTTTAGGATCCTGCTCGCTGTGGAAGGAGTGGAATGCACCTCGGTGAACACAGACACAGCAAGATGTTTTCTGAGGTAGAACAGTAATTTGACAGAGCTTAATGAATTTGATGGCGTATAGCAATGTTTAACAGAGGTTTAACAAGGTACATTTTGATGGCAAGGTTCACTCTGTGACTATATGGGAGAAATATATACAAGTAAAATGATTTGGTGCTGGGCTGGAATTATTTTTATAGAGATTGGGTATGAAAAAGGGTAAGGGTAAGACCCTCCTGCTGAGTCACGGGTTCAGGATGGACCCCCTTGCTCTCTAAATCCTTCTCAGAGAGGAGTCTGGGTGTGGCTGGATCCACACTTAGTCCCAGACTTGGTGAACAGTTTAAGACTAAGGGTATTTGGGGACAGGGGTTTCAGTGACAGCGATTTAACACGACACTCTTGGTTGTATGTAACTTGAAGGTAGCAGCAGTTTAAAATTCATTAACACTTTTACAATAAATCACAAGATCAAGCCGACTGATTAAGCATTGTTTTATAATCATACAGTAATCAGCAATTGGGTATAAACTATGTAGTGATTTAGCTAAGGACTCAGCCAAGTTCTCTAAGCAGATCACACAGACAGATACATATATGCACACAGGTAGAGATGTTAACCTTTGATTAAGATATTTACTTTTCTGAAGATTACAGTAACTTTTGGTACCAAATGATCTTTAGCTTTTTACAAAATCCAATTCTAGTTAATTACTCCTGTCCCCCTTTCTCTGCCTTTACCAGCAGATGGTCAGAGCCTGGCCAGAGAGTTGTCCCAGCTCCAGGGAAGATGCTGAGACTCAGCTGCTGTGATTCCAGAGAGCTCCAAGGGGCCTCGCTTTGGATTTCCTAGACAATTAGGGGTTTCAGACACGGCTTGGAGGTATCTCATTGTCCCAGCTCCCTGTACTTGTACCCAGGATGGGAAGGTACTGGATTATCTCAAACCACTCAAGGTCAGAAAATACCAAGTTGTGTGAAAGGAACTTTTAAAGCCATTTCACCGATGGTTATTGAGTGCCATGTCAATCACGTGGAACAGAAAATAGCCTCTCCATTTCAAATAACGTCAAACGACAGAGTCCTTTTTATCTTTGCTCCAGATATTCTAGTGGCTCTAATCAAGAAAATGCATCCTCTGTAGAACAGATTTCTCTGATATACTATTAGACCTTCGTATTTTTACAGAGTTCTCCCAAAGGGGAAATACAAGAGGTACGTAGCTTTCACCACAAAAAATGAAAAAAGGTCTCTTGTTAAAACTGTGTGGCAAAACCAAAGCACCTCTAAAACAGAAATAACCATCTTGAAGCCCTGTATTCCCATTAAAGCTCTTTCATCACATATATAAACTGATACCACAGGATTTCTTGCAAGAAATTTAGGACTGGAATGAAAAGAACCAAGTTTAGCAGTAATGTGCTTTAATAAAACAATTTCTTTAGAGGAAAAAGCCAGACAATCAGCAGTGAAAATGAATCAGTTACCACCAAGCTGCTTTGCCTCACATTTCTACCCATATTTTTTTCTGCTTTCATAATATTTAGACCACTTATCTTTGAAAGGAAGATAATGATTCTTTGAATGGATTTATCCCACTATTAGTGTGCTGTACAGAACAAAAAATAAAAACAACAAACCTAGAACTTGGGTTATAATACTACTGATGCAGGAATGATCTTTTACACTCATGGGAACAAGCTACATGAGTGTACACTGAAGCTTGACACTTACAGAATATGTTTTTACTGAAACACTTTAAAGAAATATTCTTTTGACTATAATGAAAAAAGGAGCAATGAAAACTTATTTGTGAGTGGTGACAGGTGAAGCAAGTGTTTGTGTGGCTCTATCACCTTTTTATTGAAAACAAACAAGTAAAATACTCCAACAGGTATAGCTGAAAACTAGCTCAAGTCCCAGGTGACAGAGCTCCAGATCCCTGCTTCAGACTTTGGAAGTGCCTTGACAGGCCAGACCTCACACTTTATGACTGGGATAGCCACACATCCATACTGGGCAAGACTCTTGTGATAACAGTAAGGACAGTGAACCTTTGGGAAAGATTGTAATGAACATCACCATATACTGATAATGCAAGTTTAAAAGCTCCCTACTATGGCAGAATGATAGAAAAAACACTTCTTGAAAACAAATTTCCATGCTTATTAGATAATCTTTAAGAAAGTGGTAACAGCCTCCATAGAAATGTAATATACCTCCAGATTAATGCAATGTACTGCGTAACCCAATCATTTGGATGCATCTACTTCTCAGTTTTCTGATCTATTTGCTTCATTCCTATGCAAAAAAAAAGTGCACGAAATGGGTTTGTTTCTCCCAAAGCGAAGAGCTCCAGCCACTCAGACTCACAGCTTGTAACACTTGAGGCTGCTCGCAGCACTTACTGCAACCACAATGAACAAACCAGTTCCTACGAATACTCTTTAAAGTCAGTGGGAAACTGAGGAACTCCCCATTCATGAGACTGACAATTTAAAGTATTCCCCTGTGGCTGTATCTGCCCCTAAATAAACTTCCCTGCTATAAAAAAAGGACTAAGCTAAGACTATGCAGGAGATAACCTTATTCTTTCTGAAGATCCATTTTTATTATTCTGCACTCTCTGAAATAAGGGAGAAGGTAGACTGAGGGAATATTATCCTTCCTAAACTGAGAGTCCAGCTGATTGGCTGTTGTTACTTCTATAATATAGGTTTTGACTCGTGAAGAACACTCTAGAACTGGTGAAGTCCCAAAATAAAGTCCCAAAACTGGAATGAAGTCACAAAACTTTCTGTCCTTCATGGTATCAGAAATTTGCCCCAATTCCAATGGGCCTCGCATTTGAAAAACCAATCTTCTGAATTAATCAAAGTTCTCACTGTCAGAGGTGATGTATTAGTTAAGCCTGTCACAGTTCCAGTTACACTCTGAGCAGAGAGGCAAGTGGCTCGTCAGCAAATAATGGAAGACAAATCCCAAGTCATGAAAGAGAAAATTCACTGCAAGAGATCTGAATGTCTGCGGCAGTTTCTTATTCTGTACCAAGAAATGGTTCTAGGTAGCCTTGATACCAAACATTTAAACTGAAAATCCTGTAACTAAGCACACATTAAAACCTGTAGTTTGGCATCAGAAGATTTCCGTGACTTTTATGACTTTACATGAGCCATTATCAGCAGCTTTCATGACTCTTAAGCACTTACCTACTAATTCCTTCCCGGATATCATTCACGGCTGCCAACAGTTTCTGCAGACCTAGAAAAGCTTCTTCAAATGAAGACTTTGTAGTCACAGTTACTGTGTTGGGGTCTAACTTTTGGAAAATTTCAATACTAAAAATAAAAAGAAACAAAGACAAGATTTGAAAAGAAGTTAGTAAAAATCCACAAAATTCAGAGAAAGCCAGTATCTATTGTAGGGATTGTATTTTGAGCATTAAAAAATAACTCAAGGTCAAATGTAAATCTAACACTGTGTTATCTAAAATAGTCTTCGATTAAATGGTAGAGAGATGATGCCCTACAACTGTACTTCTCTGTTTAAAACTTTCCTCAGCGACTGTATTCTATACAGTATTTTACCTTTGACTTAGAGATTTATCACTAAACCTCACTTGAGAATGAAACAGTCCCTTCATGCACAACCTAAGAACACCCGAGTAAGCCTCTCTTAGCAGAAAACTGTGAGGTTAAAGCAAAATAAAGTGCTTTCCAGAAGTTTTCCAAGCAGCTTTGTTTTCCAGATACACTGGAATGGGCTCGATACCTTCCCTGCACTGGTTGTGTTGGGACAATGAGCTGCAGTGCACTCGTGAAGTACTATCCCCAAAGGCGTGAGGTAAAGTAGCATCTTCTTGACATGAGCAAGAAGAGCATGAAGTGACCTACACACAGTAGATGCCAAACATGCTATTTACTCAGATTTTGTGATAGCATCCAAAAAACAGGGCATCTCAGTGGTTTTCAAACATATTTTTCAAAAATAAGCAAAATAAAAACCAATGGTAAAACACTTAGAGAGGTTTAATTTCCTGCAATTTTTTTATATGAGAAGAGCAAATCGTAACCAGATTCTGCATTCAGATTTTATAGAGTGAAGAATTTTGCTTAACAAGAAAAGGTATTTCAAAAATATATATACCATGATTTTCACATACAATGCCTTTCAAATAGATTCATTTCTTTTTTTTTGAAAAAAAAGTAAATAATTTTCCACAAGCTAGTGTATCCCACAGGCCTTGGAAAGAAAATAGCCATGAGACAACTTAGAGCTCGAATGCTTCCTTTTTTATAGATAAAGATGAGATGTCTCACATTTGTGTCTCTCCAGGGTTTTTAACACCATTCTCTAAGGCAACTTATTTCAGCCAGTAACCAGAAAAAGCAGCAGACTAGACAGGATCACTGACTGCATCCATATAACAATTTGCACGCTCCTAACTTCTTTGTGTGACAAGTTGTGTGGGGGTTGTTTGTTTGTTTTTTTTAATCTATTTTGATTAATTATTAATAGCTTCTCTAAAATATGAAAACAAAAAATATTCCATGTCTAAAATGTGTTTGAAAATGATGTAAGGCTCTGCAGAAGTTCCGAACTCCTTTAGCATACTGTACCTGTACAAGTTGATAGTGTTCCATACACCTTCAAGGACTGACCAGATTTCCTGATGCCTGTTTTCTTGAGCCACATGAAAGCTTGGATGTAACTTTTCCTCTTCAGAATTGTGCAGATTTGGTGTCATTGCTTCCATTTTTTCAGCATTTTCTGAAAGAACCATGATGTCTTCTGATAAATCCTGCTCACTGTCTGACCTCACCTTATAAAACAGTTTAGCAAACAAATAATGAATGTATTTGGTTCCTAACTTAAGAAAACTTGAACACTTTTATATATTTTTTTTCTTCTTTTTTTTAAAGCAACACTCAGAAAAAGCAAGGCTAAACTCTTCTAGTCATCATTATTATCGTCGCTAAATGGAAATCGTAGCTGCACCTCTCAGTCTTCCACCAAGTCTTTCTCCTGTATCTATATACTGGTATTTCTACAGATAGGAAACTAGAGCAAAGGGCAATCCTATGCCAAAGCTTCCCAGGCAGGGTAACTGGGATGAATGGGAGCTGCTGCTTACTCCCTGTACCACAACTGATGGCACATTTTCCTCTGCAGCAGCAGAAAGTACCCACCTAGTCATCTCCTAAGGGGGTTCAGAGACTCTGCCCGGGTTAAACTGAAACTGATCTGGCAGAACTCAGCTCTTGGGGAAGTCAGGCACCTGCCAGAACATTGACAGGAGGACACAAGTTTTCATACAGAAAGTCTGCTTCTTATGGCAGCACCATCCACAGAACTGTGGACTAAGGGGCTGATTGAGGCACACAGAAGTTAAACCACAAGAGACAATCAAGATTGCCCAGATCATTCCTTCTCTCCTTGACCACCTTCTCCTTCCTTTCCTCTTCAGCTTTCTCCAAAATGAAAAGAAGTTTTTATACAGATATTCTGACAGTGTTCTTTCCCTTATATAGAAATATTTCCAGTCATCCATGCTCTTTTTTTTTGTATGCCATCACTAACAGTAACCACAAACCAAGACAATGAAATTTCTCCCACAGCAGCTCAGAGATGAGTGGGAAGTAAAGATGCACTTCTCAGAACACAAAAGGTGTTGGTCTCCCCCCAAGAACTATCACAAAGCACACCATACAAGCCAAGTGAGTCCTTTCTTAACCTGTAGCAGCAGAGCTACCAACACAATGAAAGCTGAAACAGGACACCTAAGAGTAGTAATATTGGATCCATGCCAGAAGCAGAAACAACAATTTTAATTCGCATCTTTAAAACTAAGACAATTTTTATGAAAGCAGCTAAAGAATGTTTTTCAGTCACCCTTCTGATACTAAGACTTCTGTTACGGGGGGGAAAAAAAAAAAAGGCTACCAAGAATATGAGAATATGTGTAAAACAGATATTTGCTACATGAAAATAAAAGTTAAATTTGAGGTCTATTAATTCTGACAACACTCTAGCAACAAGACTTCCTGCAGTCATTTGTAGAATTGATGGGAAGAAGTTAGAAATCTAAGCAAGGTTTAACATATGAATATGAAGATACTTCAAGATGTTAGGTGAACAAATCCTAAAGCTTCCCTTACCTCTGTAAGCATGTGGTACAGCTTATTCACTTCAGCATACGCCTGGGGAAGTACACCGTTATAGTCTGACCTTGAACTGAAAGCCTGGAATAATTTTTTTGCTTCCTGGAGCAAGATACGCACTCTTGAGGAGTCAAGTGGTTTATCTGAGATTAACATAATAGGGAAAAAAATAAAATAAAATGTTAGGAGTTATCAGTCTTAAAAAGTGACTTTAATACTCAAAAATCTGGATTAACTGAAGCACACAAAAAGCCTTTTTGTGGTTGAGAAGCATTAGATAAAACAGACTCAAGAGAAATGCAGGTAAAGTTAAGATTTCTCACTTAATCAAGTCTTCCAAATTTACCACAGGATCTAGCAAGAGGATCAGCTGACATATCTAAAATAATTCTGCAGAGCAGCAATATCCCAAAAGAGGTATATCTGGTAAAATTGAATTCTAAAAGGCTACTTTGTATAAATTAAAGATTTGCTTTCTTGGTTGTTTTTTTTTTGTTGTTGGCTTTTTTTGAAAGCAAAGCGCCTCGCCCTCATGTACCACATGAAGTAGTTGTCACAGATGAGTGTTCTAAATCACTTAGATCACTGTAGCAGAACCCTGGTTTAGGATCCTGCTGGTTGCGGAATGAGTGGAATGCACCTCACTCCAGACAGTCACAGCCAGATGATTTATTGAGAATGATAATTTGACAGTTGAATGAATTTAATGAATTTAACAAAGTTTAACAGATTTATCAAGGTTCAATTTGATGGCAAGCTTCACCTTATTAATTATTGCATGGAAGAAGTATACAAAGGAAACCTGAGTTGTACTCGAGTTAGGAGGATCTACAGAGATACTGGGTATGAAACAGGTAAGGGAGATCTTCCTGCTGATTCTAGAGGTTCACTGTGGACCCCCTTGCTAGCTAAACTTCTCAGAGAGGAGTTCAGGTGTGGCTGGATTCAGACTTGGCCTCAGACTTTCAAGGGTTTATGCCCAAGGGTTGTTAGCCCCTTATTCCCTGCACCCTTAACTATCTGTCAGTTATCAGGTGATTTAACAAGAACTACCACAATCAACATCACAACTTCGTTGGAGATTTGAGAATGGCAAGATTCACACAAGATACATGATGGAACTTCCTAAATCAAACTGCACACACAAATAAACAGACAAATACAGAGATTAAATCATATATGCAAACACCCATTTACACACAGATATAAACGTTGAAGGGTACACACAAACACATACAGATATAGAGGTTAACCTATGGCTGAGATTTGCCCCTCCTGTGCTTGGAGTACATTATTACCAAGATGCTGAATGACTCCATTTTCTCTGGCACCTACTAGTGGATGATCGTTGGTACCTCCAGAAAATCTATGCAGAGAAGTGTCCCAACTCCAGGGGAGATAACAGACCACAGCCCACTGTGATCCTAGAGAGCTCAGAGGGATCTCACTTAGGCCATCACTTTTGTGAAGTAAAGTGGTTGGGTTGTAGTGAAATCCCACGAAGTGGATAGGTTGGCATGAGACTCCATGTACCTACAACTTTCTTTGTTCCTTGAGGAACAAGTTTTGGAAAAATCACCTGTTATTTCTGTGTTACTCACATGACTGTTGTTCCAGACTCGGCTATACTGGTGTTTACCATCATTCTGCCCCATTGTGGGTGTGTAGAACAGACTGAAAGTAGAGCTCTTGGCCTGGCTACAGCTCAGGCCTTCACCTCCTCTGCAGCCTGCATCAAACCACTGCCAGTTCGGTCAAGGGGTCAGGTGCACGCATCACATGTGGTTAGGGTCTGTGTTAGGATTTCAAGATGATTGGCTTTGGTCACTGCTGTTTTCTGTAGCTGATCATGACCTTGTCAGGTATTTCTGCTCATTCTGTAGAAGGCCACGGTACAGGCAGGAATTTCAGGTATGTTTTAGGAGTTCCTGATTGTCCTAACTCACTGTACTGTACCCAGGACAGGAAAGTACCAGATGTCCAAACTCACTGCATTTGTGGCCAAAATGAGAGCACGAAGTTGGCTGGTCCTGACATCACAATGTGGCCCAGGGAGGCTGCCCCACCACAGTAATCTTTACTCATCCATCATTTATTTGGATCATTTGGCCATATATAACATGGTGGCAAAGGAGGGAGAAAGACTGCTTTTGAAAAATACTGCAGTGACTTAGGTGACCGTTAATATACCTTCATTAAAATGTTTTTCTTCTGATTTTTATAGGTACATAGAGGTGTGCAAGATAAATTCTGATAGCGTCCATACATTTGCTTTTACAGTCTTTGTATAAAAATCAGAAAAAAACCCCACAGAATACAGAATTAAAACCACAAAAAAAACAAAACCCACCACCACTACCAACAAAAAAGAAGAAAAAAAAAACAACCAACCAACCAAAACAAACAAACAAAAAAAAAAAAAAAACAACCCACCAACAAACAAACAGAAACACAAAAACTCCAACCAAAACGTTTCAGAAATTATTTTGGGGATTTTTGCAGGTGATATTTAGATCACCTGGCACCAGAACCTGGACAGACTTGATCTTGGCACAAGTTTTTTTTCTTTCTCCCCCCTCCCAGCCTTAATTTTATTTATAGCTCATCAATTTCAGTTCAATTCTGGCTTTAAGGCTACAAAAACATCGCTGGGATTTTGTATATACAAGAGATCAGACTACCCCAAGGCATGGATCCATTTGAATAATCTTAAGTGGAAAAAAAAAAAGCATAAGAGGATGGAACACCTGACTATTTAAATGCACCAAGGATGTGCTTTTGCCAAGTATCTATTTCTGTAACTACTAAAACCAGAACAGTGAGGTTTTTTTACAAGTTCACCATTAATGTTCTCAGATTCTTACCTGTAGAAAGGTGTTTTTGGAGACATTCAATGGTTGAAAGTAAACTCCTTGGCACGACATAACCAAAAACAGCCACCCAGTGCTTTTTGTAACACTTCAGCAAGTTTGCTAATGTCCACGGTGGCTTCAGATACAGTATCTGAAAGATAATATGTTACAAATCAGAACTGCTCTATTCCTTCAGTGTTATGATTTCTGCTTGCTGAAGCGGTATTTCAATGACTCCTCAAAAATAAGGCTATATTCATCAGATTTAACAAGTTTATGTATTAAAAAGATTTCATTCAGGTTAAAGCGAGAGAAGCATTCAGTGTAAAATGATAATCTTTCAACATTTTCATGACTTTTGGTTTCCCCTTCCTCAAACATTCCAAACAGTCTTATCTCCTGAAGTGATTTAACATGTTACATGTGTACAAAAGCCAGAACAACAAACATGCCTTTGATTTTTCTAGCATTGTTACAAAAGTAAAACTAAACACGCTTCTCCTAGCTGTGACTATGTATACGTGAAGTAACAGATGCATGTTGCAGTACAAATGAAATTTATTACTACCAAGTGAAACCAGAGCTTGGAAAGACATTAACAGGAATCAACTGAGTTAATCAGAAGTGCCTAAAATCTTAACAACTAATCAAAGCTCTATCTTATGGAAGAGCATTCATGCTATGCAAATGATTTTATTTTGTTTAAGGCCAAAAAAGCTTATCTGCAATAAATATAAACTTCTAACTCCTATCAGCTATGAGATAGAATGTAAACCAAAGGATGGATAATTTGGAATGACCTTCTACATGAGTATTCCTTCTCTGCTAACAATACTTTTGAAAGGCTGTTTGGAGGTTCTCGTTAACATCCTTGTAATTCTGTAGCTGCATTGTAACCGCTTTCGCCGAGAACAATTTTATCCACATCTATTCTAAAAATAAAAAAAATCTGTTCTGATAGGGCAGGAGTGTCTGCAGCTGAGCTGTCTGCCATAGCACAGGAACTAATATCATTAAAATACCATGGACATTAAAACCTCTTCATACTTGAAGTATCAAGCAAGATGATGTAAGAAACTACCTCCATCCACAGGTTTCCATACGCAATTTTCATTTCAGTCTCCAAAATACAGGATAAAGCTTCTCCTAAGTTCTTTTCAAGGTCTGGAAGCATATTTGGGAACTGAGCAGTAAGACCAGCATCACCTCCTCCTGTTTTCTGCAATTCTGTATCTGTCAAGCCAAGTAGAAGATACTTATTGCAACTGTTTCTGTACCTAATTCAAGTGGATAGTACACAGACAACTTGTCCCCATACCTAAAGACAGACTGTACTTTATGTTGTAAAGCAGATAGGCTACATCTGATTAGGTTTCAAGTATTTCTAGTTATACTCACTTGCACTGTGGGAGTTTTGTAATTATGAGCTACTAACCAACAGGATTAATTTCCCCAGAACATTATTAGTTTGTGATCTTACTCCATATTTCATTTTTCCTTAAGTAATTTAGGTTATATACAGCCAGTGGGGCTATCAGCAAGAAGATCACTTCTTCATACCACAGGCTGTATTGGTATTTGAGGCCCAGTCTAGCTGGAGGCCTGTAACGAGTAGCATTCCCCTCAGCAAGTTTGCTGATGGCACAAAAGTGGGAGGAGAGGCTGACACACCAGAAGGCTGTGTTGCCATCCAGCAACATCTGCACAGGATGGAGAATTGGGCTGAAAGAAACTTTATGTAATTCAACAAGGGCAAGTGTAGGGTCCTGCACTTAGGTAGGAATAACTCCTTTCACCAGTACAGGTCAGGGGCTGACTTTCTGGAAAGCAGCTCTGTGGAAAAATACTTGGGAGTGCTGGTGGACAACAAGTTCACCATGAGCCAGCAATGGGTCCTTGTGGCCAAGGGTGTCCTGGGGTGCATCAAGAAGAGTGTGGCCAACAGGTCAAGGGAGGTTCTCCTCCCCTCTGCCTGGTGAGGCCACCTCTGGAATACTTTATCCAGTTCTGGGCTCCCCAGTTCAAGAAGCACAGGGAACTCCTGCAGAGGGTACAGCACAAAATGCTACAAAGATTAGGGGACTAGAACATCTCACTTATGAGGAAAGGCAGAGGGAGTTGGGTCTTTTTAGTTGGAAGAAGACTGACAGAGGATCTTATCAATGATTATAAATACTTAAAGGGTGGGTGTCAGGAGGATGGGACCAGTCTTTTCTCAGTGGTGCCTATGGACAGGACAAGAGGTAATGGGTACAAACTTCAACATAGGAAGTTACATCTAGACATAAGGAGGAACTTCTTTACTTTGAGGATGATGAAAGCAGCGGAACAGGCTGCCCAAAGAGGTTGTGGAGTCTACTTCTCTGCAGATACTCAAAACTGGCCTGGATGCATTTCTGTGCAACCTTTTCTCTAGTTGAACCTGCCTTGGCAGGGCAGCTGGACAAGATGATCTCCAGAGGTCCCTTCCAGCCCCATCATTCTGTGATTTTGTGATCTTTGGAAAAATGAACAGGCAACCCCAACATCAAGTTCTCCTCTTTGGAATGCAGGTAAAGGGATTACCATAAAATGTAATGAGTGCTCTTGGCACACTGAAATTTACAGCTACTAAGAATAAGATGGGCTCAACTGGAAAAGCTCCATTCAGTCCTAAAAAGTTCAGGACACCTTTGAAATGACTATAAACATGGGAAGTTCATGTTGGTCTGTTTTGGTTTTTGTTTTGTTTTCTATAAGAGAAAACAAAAATAGATCATATTTGAATTTCCCAGAACTTCAAGATACAGGTGTTCTAATAAAAGTTGCACTTTCAGAATATCATTTCCTTTTGAAAATGTCTGCCCCAAACAAAAAGCATTCCTAAGGATTCAAAGTGTGTGAAAACTGAAGTTGTAGCAGCAACTTATTCTCCCTTTCATACACTGATAATTATGTGCCTCAAAAAATCAGTGTATGTTCAAATAAACAAACTTACCACCTTTTGACTGTTGCAGCTCAGCACAGTTCTGGTGCCGGTTCAGATTCCGCAGAGCAGTAGCCAAATCAGATTTGCAAAATGCTTTGACCTCACTCACAATGGCTTTATTACATAAATTTTTATCATCTCTAGGGAAAGAGAATTAATTAATTTTCTGTTGACAGAAAACTGACATTACTGAATAGTAAGTATTAAAAGCAACACTGTGATAAAATTGTCTTTGGTAACCTTATTTCGTGAGCTTCGTTATACATGAAGTTTTCTTTCCCAAGTAATTAGAAGCAGTTAAATACATTAAAGCTGAAAATTAACTAAAGTATCCTGAAAAAATATTAGAAACATACTGAAAAATGTTTCAGGATCTATGTTTGCTTTAAGGAAAAAACAACTATAAATACTATATACTAAATAAATAGAGCAACGATGCGTAGTTGTTATGATCTTCAAATGCAAGCAAATCAATTAATTCTAAGTAATATATTGCTATGGTTCTAGCAAGCTGTTCACAGAACCTGTCAAGGAATATTTAAACCCTTAAAAACTATGTATAAAATTGAGAATCAATAGTCAGAAGTCATCTGCTATCCTCACAAAACAAGACCAGAGGCAAACCCATCTCCATCTTCCCTCTTTCTAAGAGTAACTCCTGACAATGTTTATCACTGTTCCCAACCAAGTGAGCAGAAACAAAAAGTATCTAACTGGGTCTCAATCATTAATACAAATATTTAATT